>CAJHQQ010001141.1:0-113385 GCA_905132885.1 Moricandia moricandioides
CCTGAGGGAACTTGTAGTATGCATTCCTTTGTAGCAGGATGCTCTCAATAAGCAGTAGCATTGACAGGCAAAACCTCTCATCATAAGAGTTTTCTTTTGTTTTAGCCAGCTGCGTTTTTACGTCCTCTAGTTTGTGGCTACCTTCAAGGAAGTTCCAGTTGTAGTTCTCTGTGCTGTTCTGTTGTTTTTCTTCTTCTTCAATACATCTCAACCCAGTCATCATATGGAATTCTCGAATTGAGAATCTAAGAAGCTGGCCTCCAAAATGAAACAGTAACTCGTTCTCCTTTACTGTCAACAAGCTTCTGGTTAGCAAGGCATGAATTATTTTTCCAGATAACTGCAAATGCCTCTCACTAAGTTTTATAAGAGGCCCCATGAAACTGTTCCTGATTCTCTGGAATTCTTCAGCTTTGAGAAGGTCCTTGACAATATCGATGTAACCAACATTTGAGAATTGGTTAATTGTTACTGCCTGCTGCGGTTCTGACCCAAATTTATATTTCAATGGAGGAAGTGCCAATCTCATAGGGAAAGAGTCTCCCATTGTTTGTTTATTTTTCTGTGTAAAAAGAGCTTGTCATTAACAAAAAAATAAGGAACCCCTATCCTAAAAATTGACAAATGTTTTCCTCAAATCCCGAATTGGTTTTTGAAATTGAAAATTAGTGTCTTCGATCTTACATATTGCTCTTTGTTAGGCTCGTAACCCTAATTTTATTTTCAAATACCAAATTCAAAGACCCTAATTTCAGTTTCTTATCATTTTCAGTTTGAAATTGAGGAGGTTTACCGTCGCCGGGATTTCGTCACCGTCGCCCTCGTCGCCGTCTCTGTTCTTTTGGTCGCCGTCTCCGTGCTTATCGACGTCTCTGTGTTTATCGCCGTCTCTGTGTTTTCGAGATTTTATCGCGAGAAGTTTTTTTTTAATGTATTTGTAGACAAAAGGGGCTATTTTTGAGATAGAAACTTTGAGGTGCTCTTTTTGGAATATAAACTTAAAAAGGGCTATATAGGAGAATTGCCCTATAAAATATGTATAACTACTTCAATCATAATATCTTTTGATATTTTTTCATTTTATTTTAATATATATATATATTAAAAATCCTAAAAATTTTTCTGAAAAAAAAGATTTTAATAAGATCTCAATTTTAAAATTTTATTTAAATATTTTCAAAAATTTCAGTAATTAATAATAAAATACTATTATACTTTCAATTTTGTAATTAATAATAAAATACTATTATCTTTCAATTTAGCAATTTCCCCTATTTTATTCATTTTATTATCATAATCTATCATACTATTTTAAACTTTTAGTACAAAAATATTTTATCTAACATAAATAAATGCTAAAAATAATCTTGAACTTTGTAGTGCGGGTAAAAACATATTTTTTTTAAAAAACAATATGTTGTTTCATGCATATATTGATTCTTCAAAAAATCAAATGTAAATCCAGTAAAACGAATATATAATAAGAGGCAACAAATACATGTGATGATTTTAAACAAGCGGTTAATTACGATATGTAATCTATAAAATTATTGTATTTGAAATATTTTTTATAAATTTTTAAAATATAATTCTCTTAATAGCCATTTTTAAGTTTTTATCACCAAAATAATAATTTTTAAGTTTTTATCACCAAAATAGCCCTCATGAAAAAATAAACAAAATAGCCCTTTTATTTTGAAAATTTTCATATTTATTTTTAAATTTTGAAAATTTTAAATCCACCCCAAAATCTCACTCGATAACTCTAAATGAAACAGACAGCCACGTGGTGCTCTTGCGTCTTCAAAGAAGTTACGCAAGAGAGTGTTCTTAATGTCAGTCGAGGATATCAGAGATCCTGGTGGTAGCTGCTTAAGCCAATATGAAGCTTCTCCAGCAAGTGAGTACTTGAAGAGCTTACAGAAAAGATAGTCCTTCGGGACTCCATTGGCTTTAATAGCAGTCACTAGATCCTCAAATCGCTCTAGATGATCCCTAGGGTGCTCGTGTCACAACCCATGGTAAGGCGTCTGCGCTACAAGTCCGAAGAAAGCGGGCATGATCTCAAAATCGTTTCTCTGAAAACCTGGAGGGTGAATGGCGGATCAGTTGGCGTAGAACAGGTATGGACGGTTCTAGTCAGCCAGCGTTCTCTGAGCAGCTCGGGCGTTAGCTTCAGGTTGAGCTATTGCAGCATCTGCTTCTGCTTCTGTATCATGGATTACTGTCCCCTGATTGTCTATCCTTTGACATGCAGCATTACGCAGATGACCGTTGAAGTCATGCAAGTATCCATTATCCTTCTGAACCACTATTATATGCGCAACCATCTGAACTCGTCTGCTGTCGTCGATTGATGCGGATAAGGTGCGGTCGATCGATGCTATATGATCAATGTCGGGAGATATTAGAGTTCTAGTGATTCATTCACATCTGTGGATTGATCCAAGTTGAACTGAGAATGGATTAGAAAAAACCTTCAAATACATATTGGCAATGCCTTACTTTCAGTAGATTTTTATGGATATTTCAGATTGACTGAAATTCTTCTCTATTACTTGGAAAGCTTTCAGGTCTAATGTAGGAGCTGTTTGCGACTTGAAGACAAACATGTTGTATCTCTTAATCATAAGTGAAACTAATTTCAATGAACCTTTAAAAATTGTCAAGGGGAAAATGCCATATATTAAGGTAGGATATGATCCAAGATTTGTGGCAGTCTACTATTCTGATTATGGCGTAGAATATGAAGATGATGGCGAGGCGTCGATCGACACCCAGCCACCAGCATCAATCGACAGTCAACCTTTATCATCGATCAAAACCCAGCCACCAGCGTCAATCGACACCTCTGCGACTCCATATTATCGAGAGACTTTCTTGATTGAAGCTGCCATTGCACCTGAAATAGTTAGTGTAGTAGCACAGACGAGCGTGGAGTATACATAGATGAAGAGGGAAATGCACATGCTATGGATGGAAGGATCATCAATGTTTGAAAAGAAGACATCGAAGAAATACTTGAGATTGCATATAGTTGGGAGGCTACTATGTGAACTTACCAAAGTTGATGGATGTTTCCAGTTGCATGGAGCTCATCTTACACCTCCACATCAACCAGAACCTGAGGTTTACAGGAGAGATCAATTTGAAGAAATGATAGCTTACATCTATACAACATAGGATATGATGTTTGATGAGTTCTACATAAACAATGCAGTCTTCTGCCCTCTTGATATGCTCAAATTAACCTTTTGAGCTACTCTCTCAAATAAGATGATCAGGTTTAATACATAAGGATCAGATTCAAAGAGACTCTGAGATTACACAATAGATTTATTGTCTTTGAAATAAATCTAGAAAGTAATGTTACAAATGAGTAAACAGAGAGATTAAGTGTTGTAAGTTATCAAGATGAGATAAAGCTAGAATTAGGTGAACTATTATGTGTAATAGGAGTGCAAACTAATTATGTTATCAGGGATGCATTAAGGTTCATTTATTGAACTCAAACAATAATTTATAGTCTATCAAATTTCATGTGTAGGACTATCTAATGTCAAAACCTTCAACTCTTGTATCTAAATCCTCAGGGAGTGTCGATCGACAACCAATAAAGAGTGTCGATCGATACTATTTATAGAAAAGCTTTAGCGAATAGGTTTGCTAGGTTCTCTAACTTCCTAGACCAGCCGTCGTATGTGCCTAGTCAATTAGATCATAATAGTTTTAATTCACGCAGTAAACCAAGCCTTCCCTTGCGCCAACTATCTTAGAATCTTGGTTTAAGGTGATAAATCTTAAACCTAGCAGCAAGACCAACTAGATGGAGAACTTATTAATTTCGATAACAAGAATAAATTTTAGCAAACCATTAACAACCATTGAAGAACCCAAGATCTAAAAATAGAACTACTCAGACATAATCGTAGCGAACATGGAATTAGTCTGAATAAATTGCATAAAACCAAATAGAAAGAGTAGAGAAACAAAGTAGAAAACAAAAGGAGTTCAAGATCTTCTCTCATAAGATGTTCAGATCTCTCTCTCCAATCCTAAGCTTTATGTTCTCTAGAATAATGAAGCGTAAAAGAAGTGTTGTCCTCAAAAAAAAAATAGAAAACCCTAATAAATAGCCTAACATGCAGCAAGGGACTTCTTGTGCAGTTCCCCGAACTTCAGAGCAATTCTTGTATTTTTTTTCAAATCATCATTAAAATTCGTGGACGATTGGAATGCCAATCAACACACATTAGTCAGTTTTGATCGATGCTCATCGTAACAACAGGCCCCGACTTCATGTTTTCTGGAGAGCTTCTTCAAAACCTCTAAAATGATCCAAAAAATCAAATGTTGTCCAATAAGTTCTTAGACCTGAAAATAGTCTAAAACAACTTCAAATGCATATATAAGACTCTAAAAACATACTTATATCACGGGTGAAAGCATCTAAGATCCATGACATATCAACTCCCCCAGACTTATACTTTGCTTGTCATCAAGCAAAACATTTGTGAACATAGTTTGAAAACACAGAGATTCACCATCGCTTTACAAATCCACTATCAGCTCACATCTATTGCATCCACATCTGAGGCATTTCAATGTACTTTGTCCCAGCTTAAAAAAATGCTATACCACAACCTACATATACCATCTGACATACCCCTCCACTAACCTCATTTCTTACTCAAGCAAGTATCTGAACACACATGCAGCCTTCTTTGATCCTTTTCCTCTCTCTCTCTCTCTCTTCTCACTTGTCTCAGCCAATGTCTCCCTTCTTTGAAGAGTATCAATTTTTAATCTGATATGCTCTCAAATTGCCCTATAAGCAACTTACTCTCTCAAATAAGAGGATTAGTTCTAGTACTTAGGGACCAAATCCACAGGGAGCGTGGGTATACAGAAGATTTATAGATAGTATATTAAGGTAGAAAGTAATAAAATAGCAGTAAACAATAAAGCAGTTGATTAGATGGCTGTGACACAATATAAGAAAATAGCTAGATCTAGGATTTCATGTAATCATGATTATAGAGATATAGAATCTAAAGGTGTGTGTTGTGTGTGTGTGTGTGATATTCTAGAACTCGAACTCTAGTGCATAGATATCAAGTTGTCGCATATGAGCCTAATATTTATATAAGTCCAGTATTGTAGCTCTCGCTAATGAACACGGAATGAGTCGTCGATCGATTGTAGGAGCTGAGCATCGATCGACGGCTACTTTAAATCGGTTTTATTGTCATATTTGATTGTTTCAATATATTCAAATACCAGCTGTCGCATGTATATAGCAACCTAGCTCAAAAGTCAATTCAGGCGAGGGATACTATCGTAGTTGTCTACAATCCTAAGAGCAGGGTTCTAGTTAGCTACTCTAGAACAGAAGAAGTAATAGCAATCCAGTTGATGGATATCCATATCACCTTTTCAATTCTATAGTTTTGGCTAATCCTTCATAACCTTAATTAACCCTAAATCTTACAAATAAAACTACTCAGATATAACCAAGCAAAGCATGATAATAAACTAAATATAAATCATAACATAGAATAAGGAATAAGAAACCATGGAATTCCAATACAATTTTCTGAAGGAGTGTTGGATCTTCTCTTCAAATTAAACTAAAAGCTTTTAAGTATGGAATATGTTATGAAAAGTAATGAAGATGGTGGTGTGTTGCCCAAACAATGGCAAACAATATAAATATATGTATAAAGTCGTCTAGGGGTAATCTTGTAAATATGTGGTACTTCCGCGCTTTCAATCGGTCACCAACAAGTTAACCCGTCTCGCACTTCACTATCGATCGATGACAACAAAGTGTTATGGATCAACAATCTTCATAAATATCGACTACGACTTCTGATTCTTCAGCAGTGATATGTGGTTTTTGAGTCTTTTACATGCAATTGATATTAATTTAGAGTTTTTACAGGTTCAAGTACTCATTGGAAGCAATTGAAGCTTCTAGATCGTACTGGAGCATTAAAGAATGCTCAGCCGAAAACCTGAAGTCATAACCAGAATACGCAGAAACCATCGATCGACGTCTCACCCTGAGTGTCGATCGACGGTGGACACTTCCGCGAGTTAATAGAAGATTTTAAGAAATCACAATTTTACCCAGAAGTTCCATTATTTGGAAGACTAATCCCTAGCCGCATTTTAGACTATTTATTAGGTTTCTTAGCTGTTTGGCAAGATACGCTTGTTCTAGAACCTTTTTGATACTTGCAACTTTGATTGCTACCATTGGAAAGAGAGATCTATTCCATTTACATACTTGAACTCCCATGTTTCTTATTGTTATTTCTATTCAATTCATTCAGCTATTCATCATGTCTATCACAATCATGTCTGAGTACTCCATTGTTAGATTAAGGATTCTTATAAGGTAGTTAATGGCTTGCTGATGTTATGAAATTGTTAGGGTTATTCTAGTTAGTTCTTTGTTTAAGTAGATCTTAATGCTAAGTTGAGTCTGATCACCTCAACTTTAGGTTATAGGATGTTGTACTGCAAGCGAGAGCTTGGCTATACCTTGAAACATGTCTTAAACTGTCTAAAACTATAATAACAAACGAGAGTTGAATTAGGAGTTTAGAGAACGTATTAATCATAAGAATCATATCTATTTAGAAGTAGCAACGATCGACACCATATAGTGGCCATCGATCGATATTCCGTTAAGACTCACGAGAGTGATTTGCCTAAACCTTAGAGTTTGAGTTCAGAATAGTGCATCATTAAAACCCTTAACCTTCTGTTAGTCCACATTACTTAGTCTACCTGAGAGTTACCTAAGTCTAATCCTTCCCAATAATCTTTACAAACTAAACATATCCTTAAATCCCTATTCATGAATTAATACTTTCATCTAGCTTAATTTTGAAACAATAAATTCATTTAGTAATCTTAGAGTTTTTGTGGATTTGATCCCTAAGTATTACACCGAAACTTTTATTTGAGAGAGTAAAAACTAGATCATAGGGTTAATTTGACAGTGCATAGTAAAGAGAATATGGACTTGGTCGACAAGAATCAATCGACAGATCTCTTCCAGGGACGATCGACGTTCGTCCACCAACGTTGGGCGACACTTTTCTACCGCCATCGATTGATAGCGATCAGCCAGAAATAGGTAAGTCCGTCTATACAGAACTTATTAATGAGGAAGTAGTTTTGAAAGATCTAAATGATCATGAACGCAACAAAGCAAGCCAAATCATTAATAAACATGGGGCTGCCATCCCTAACCAAATTACTAGAACTCCAAAAGATAAGATTAAAAATAAATTGCCAATGCGTGAATACTTAAACCCCAGCAGGACCTATTCCAATAGGTCCACTATCATATTCCCAGATAACCATGCAGGAAACTCTGAACTTAACGATAGTTACCTTGTTCTAATAAGTAAAAAATCTGTTTAGTGTCCTCCCCACTGAACACCCGAACGATCACATCGAACTTCTAGAAGACATGGTGGTTGATGGCTTTAACCACTGCAAGCTTTTCCCTTTCTCCCTTGTAGGGGATGCCAGGAGGTGTCTAGACCAGCTACCACCAGGATCCTTAACTTTCTTGAAGAATATCATAAACACTTTCATTAATCACTTCTTCTACGAAGAGAGATATTGGACAGCGTGAAGAGAAATTTTGACATTCCTTCAAGGTAACCGCAAATCTTTTAAAAAACTTGGGAAAGGTTCAAAGACTAACAAATCGCATGCCCACACCAAGTCTTTTCAGAACCCCAACTCACCAACACCTTTTATAGAGGACTAAACCTAGACTATCAAACCATCCTTGGTGCTGCCAGCGAGGGGAACTTCGGTACTCAAAACCCTGAGGACGCTAAGAGGAAGATTGAAAATACACTTTCCAGTAAAGCCTTTGAGAGGAGAGATATCGAAGGAAAGGAATTATCGACCTCCGAAGAGGAGAAATACTTTATCCACGTTAAAAAGACTTTGGCTTCAGTAACAGCTCTTCTAGATAAACACACTCTATACCAAATACATGGTGACGACGATTTTATTTCTTCCAGGAATGAAAGACGAGTTGATTTCACAGATATGATGAGTTTAAACGATCAAAGATTTGGGGAAAACATTGGCAGTTACTAAAGAAACTACGACGTAACTGTGAAGAGAAATGAAAGAAGTTCAAAATCAAGAATGAATCAAGTATTCATAGGAAACCGTAGGGTAGCCGCGACCTCGAAGATAAATTATATTGAATATACTCGGAGATGACGAAGAAATTCAAAACTCTGAGTGAGAATATTAAGAGGATCGACAACCAAGTTGCGAATAATGCCCTGTTAATCAGGAGAGAAGAAGGATTCCTACCTGTTATGAAAGACACCAACCCTAGGAGTCAAGTCAATGCTGTAACTTTACAAAGCGGAAAACTACTCATTCCCAGCGCAAAAGAGAGCGACACTATTGACGAATTTGCTAGAATTGCGCAAGATGGGAGAGAAAAATCAAATCGCATTCATCTGATATTGACGAGCACGGTCCCGAAATTCTTTCCGAAACAGAAGTATTAGATCACGCTGATGACCTAGAAGAATTGCTAACTTGAAGGAGAAAGAAATGAAAATGGAGGATCGCGACACCACCGATCGACACTCTGGACCCAGAATCGATCGATGACCAATCCCAAGCCAAAAATTAACAGAACCGGTTAGATCTAGGGTCTACTGAGCGAGAACCCCTTTTCATGGTTGTTATGCAAAAGCGAAAAAAAGAGTTAGATCAAGCAATATGCAAGAAAGCTTTTGAAAAAGTGATCATCGAGATGCCACTTAGCGATGCCTTAAAGGTTTCACCTGTAATAAAGAAATATGTGAAAGACACAGTATCACGAGGATTCAGTGAAACAGAGCATAGCATAATGATGTTATCCGAGGAAGTGAGCGCGATTACTCAATGAAAAACCCTAGTTAAACTTCTTGATCCCAATAGCTTTGTTCAACATTGCACCATCCACAATGAGAGATTCCAAAGCTCACTCTGTGATTTAGGCTCTAGTGTAAACTTGATGCCTTACTCAATTTCAATCGCCATCGGGCTAACTCAGTTTCAGTCTACCCGGATCACTCTCGTTTTACCCGATAGATCCACTAGGATTCCAGAAGGTGTACTTGAAGATGTGCCCATTCACATTAATGACTATCTTATACCTACAGACTTCATAGTGCTAAGATATGAGCAAGAACCCAGAAATCCCCTAATTTTAGAAAGACCATTCCTGGCTATAGCAGGAGCGATCATTGATGTCAGAGAAGGAAGAATATGTCTTAATATCGGATAAATACCAATGGCTTCCGACATGGAAAATATAGTAAAAAGCCCTTGATTGATGGTCAAGCCAACTATATAGATCACCTTTCTGAATTAGCTTAAGAGTCGTTTATGGATATGTGTTCAAATAATCCCTTGGGGAGAGCAATCACATCTCCGGAAAGCTAAGTTTTTGCGTTGGATAATCGAGCTAGGGAATATTGATTTATCAACTACCGTAGATCGACATGCAGATTCTACCATCGATTGAGAGCGTTCAATGACCGAAGAGTGGAGTAAGGAGAAAGCACCCAAGATTGAGCTTAAACCGCTCCCAACTGGACTTAAATATTCCTTTCTATATGAAAACTCCTATCACGTCATCATCAATGCCGACCTAAATAGCAGAGAGCAAGCAATTATGCTTAACAAGATCGAAAACATCGCAAGGCTATCGGATATTCTTTAGATGACATTCCAGGAATTTCCCCTAGTATATGCATGCATAGGATACACCTCAAGAATGAATTGAAATCATCCATTGAACATCAAAGAATATTAAATCCCAACATGAAAACGTAGTCAAAAAGGAAATCATGAAACTTTTGGAAGCATGTGTTATTTACCCGATATTAAATAGTAATTGGGTCAGCCCAGTTCATGTTGTCCCAAATAAATGAGGAATTACAATGGTGAAGAATGACAAAGAAGAATTGATCCCGATGAGAACTGTAACCGGACATAGAATGTGTATCGATTACTGCAAGCTAAACGCTGCCATGCGAAAGGATCACTTTCATCTACTTATTATTTATCAGATGTTAGAGAGGCTCGCATGCCATCAATACTGTTATTTTCTCGATGGGTATTCAGGATTTTTTCAGATTCCTATGCATCCCGACGATCAAGAAAAGACCACTTTCACCTGTCCTTATGGAAAATTCGCATACCGCAGAATGCCATTTGGACTCTGTAACCCTCCTGCAACATTCAAGAGATGCATGACGTCTATATTCACTGACATGATCAAAGACATCATGGAAGTTTTCATGGACGATTTATAAGTTTACGATCCGTATTTCAAAACATGCATGGATAACATGTGCAAGGTGTTGGCAAGATGCGAAAAAAAGAATCTTGTCCTAAATTGGGAAAAGTGACACTTTATGGTTAATAGTGGAATCGTTTTGGGACACAACGTCTATGCAGCCGGTATTGAGGTGAACATAGCCAAAATCGAAGTAATGACAGGTTTGCCACCACCCACAAACGTGAAAATGTTAGAAGCTTCTTAGGACATGCTGGATTTTATAGAAGATTTATAAAAGATTATAGCAAGATTGCTAGACCTCTTACAGCACTCCTATGTAAAGAAGTGAAATTCGACTTCACACATGAATGTTTGACAGCTTTCAAAGAAATCAAATCGGCCATATTATCTGCTCCGATTGCTTAAGAACCGGATTGAAGTTGACTTTTTGAAATTATGTGCAATGCCAACGATTTCACAGTAGGCACTGTGCTCGGACATAAAAAGGACAGAAAGTTGCACGCTAAATACTACGTTAGTAGGACTCTCGATGATGCACAATGAAATTACTCGACAACAGAAAAACAATTACTAGCTGTAGTGTTCGCTCTCGAAATTTTTTGCTCTTATCTTATTGGTTCAAAAGTGATCATCCATACCGACCATGCTGCCTTGAGATATTTAATTAACAAAGTGGATGCGAAACCTAGACTTTTAAGATGGATTCTGCTCTTACAGGAATTTGATATAGAAGTCAAGGATAAGAAAGGAGTAGAAAAGGAGTCGCAGATCACCTATCTCTATTAAGAGTCGAAGACGACATCCCTATCGACGATTTCCTACCTACAGAGAATGTCTACCAAGCAGAATCAACTTTCATTGCTCATGTGCGTTTGTCGCATGAGGAAGAATCCATCAATGACATCTCTGAAAAGAAGAACGAGATGATTATTCCACTTGATATAAATATCAACTGCAATCTTTTGATTTGAAAAAGTGATTCTCCTGGAGGTAGAATTTTAAGTTGGGGTGTGTGCTTTGAACACCTTTGATAGACCCTGGTCAAAGATATAGTACACTATCTTGCAGCTGATGTAGAACCAGAACTCTTTAATGGATACCACAAAAAGAAATTTCTAAGAGAAATCCAGAGATATCACTGTGATGAACCCTACCTTTACAAACATTATTCTGACGGCATATACAGCCGATGCATTGCTGAAAGCGAAACCTTTGGATATTTTGTATCATTATCATGGATCTGATTATGCTGGGAATTTTGCCATTTTGAAGGCAGTGTCAAAATTTCTACAAGCAGGCTTTTGGTGGCCAACCATGTTTCGAGATGCTCAATCCTACATAGCGAAGTGCAATCCCTGGAGGGGAAAAATCAGCAGGAGACACGAAATGGAACAAACTTTCATACTTGAAGTTGAAGTGTTTGATTGCTGGGGCATCGACTTAATGGGTCCTTTTCGTTCTTCGCACGGAAACAAATACATATTAGTCGCTGTATCCAAATTGGTTGTAGCGTTGGCCACTCCAAAAAATGACGCTGATGTAGTCGTCAAACTTTTCAAAAGTATAACCTTTCCACTATTTGGAGTTCCAAGAATCGTAATAAGCGACGGAGGTACCCACTTTATTAACAGTGTTCGAAAAACTACTCAAGAAACATGGAGTTCACCATCGAGTAATGATATAGCCTATTTATTACCAGTTTCAGGCCATGTTATAGGCTCTATTTAGGGTCTATTATGTGTCTAGACTATGTTTTAAGGTCTTTACAGTTACAGGAATGTATTGACGATATATGGAGATACTTGTGAGAGTCGAAGTACAAGACTGTCATCGATCGACGACACTATCTCGGAATCGACCGATGTTACTTGACCAAGATCGATAGATGTTGCACATCTGACATTGATCGATGACCAATTTGCAGACAGCCGATTTCAAGCCTAAGTTAGAGACATGACACAAGATTACAAGATTACCACTGGACGAGGTTTGACCTAGACTTCAGGGTTTTACATTTATACTTTATGTATTGCACCAAAAAGGGGGCGCTGTGTGTGGTGTGCTGGTGCCTAGGTTTGTGGCAAAGTGTCTGTGTGCACCAGCACTCCATCATAGTTTTAGGATTTATTTAGTGAGAAGATTCATAACTCCTTAGGGAGATTTGTATTTGAACCTCAATATTTTATCTATGTATTATATTAAGATTATTATTCTTACTTTGATTATGTCTGAGTAGTTACCTATTAGATTTAGGGTTGAATGATGGCAATCATGGATTAGCCCAAAAGTAGGATTGCTAGTTAAGTTAATATCCATGAATTCAGTTGTGCTTAATGCTTGCATTCTAGAGTAGCTAACTAAGATCTGGAAAGTAGGACACGGACGACTACGAGAGTATGATCTGTGCAAGAATAGACTCCATTTAACTAGGTTGTTAGGCGCATGCGAGAGCTGGTCTAATTAGCTTGATGAACATATCAAATCTCGTTCACACTTCCTTCTGATTTCACCGTCGATCGACATAAGGTCTTAGCCGTCAATCGATGGTCTTTCCTTTTGCTCGCATACGAGAGTTGGAGTTAAAAGGGTCAGAATAGTTAATATTTGAGTTCTAGAATATTTACATATTTGTGCATCTTATCCCCTATAATTCATGAAGCTTAAAACCCTAGATCTAACATATTTACATTTACATCTAGTTAGATTAATAGCATATTTCCATATTTACATTACTAGCATATTTCCATATTGTATCTACACCTTCTGATAAGAAATATTTCCCTAAACCAATTACTTGTTACCAATATATATATAATCACCTAGCTTAGCCTTAAGAAATAAGAAATCTATTGTGTGCCATTTTTCTCTGTGGATTTGATCCCTAACTACTACACCTAATCTCTCTTGGCAAGAGTATTGTTTTGTGTTAGGATTAATGGTTAATTCAATAGTTAATTGTTTAGGATATTTATACCCTGCTAGAACAATAAAAACAGACACATGTCAAATTGGCGCCGTTGCCGGCAAACCTTGATCGCCATTTGATTTCATTTCTAGGATTTAGTCTAGGTTTGTTGTTACTTTCAAGTTACTGATTTTTCTTTTCCTTTGTTTTCCAGGTGCATGCAAAAGAGTACCAGGAGAAACAAAGGACAAGAATTACTGTTCACATACCCACAACAACTCGAACGTACGATCCGCAAAGAAAGATGACAAGCATCGATCGACGGCATACACACAGCGTCAACCGACACTTCTTTACGGACAGCATCGAACGACATCGGAACTGTAGCATCGACCGACATTGATCACTTAGCATCGATCAACAGCATTTCACCCGCATCGATCGACGACAGCAGTCGAGTTCCGATGGTTGCGCCTATAATAATGGTTCAGAATAAGAATGGAGACTTGCATGACCTAAACGGTGATCTGCGTAATGAAGCAGGTCATAAGATGGACAATCAGAGGGCTGTAATCCCTGATATAGAAGCAGAAGAAGAAGACTATTCAATAGCTTAACCTGAAGCTAACGCCAAGCTGCTCAGAGAACGCTGGCTGATTACAATTGTCCAGACCAGTTCAACGCCAACAGATCCGCCATTAGTCCTCCAGCTTTTCTGATAAGCAATTTTGAGATCAAGCCCGCTTTCTTCGGACTTGTAGCGTAGACATCTTACCATGGTTTGCGACATAAGCATCCTATGGATCATTTGGAGTGATTTGAGGATCTAGTGACTGCTCTTAAAGCTATTGGAGTCCCTGAGAACTATCTTTTCTGTGAGCTCTTCAAGTACTCACTTGCTGGAGAAGCTTGATATTGGCTTAAGAAACTACCACTACTATCCTTGATATCCTGGACTGACATCAAAAACGATTTTCTGCGTAACTTCTTTGATGACGCTAGAGGAGAAGATCTGAGGAGCAAGACTGCTACTTTTTCACAAGAACCTTCAATGTCTTTCAGAAACTCGTGGATCAGATTCAAATCATACCAGAGAGACTGTCCACAAAACGAATTCAATGAAGTGCAGCTTATCAGAACTTTCTTCAGATGTATTGAATTACAATTCTAGATGGCTTTGGACACTAACATTGAGAGAAGAAAATCAGCTCCAGCGGTAAGCAAGGAGCAAATTGAAGAGGTCAAGACAAAATTAGATAGTGTTCAGAGGTTTTTCAAGAAATAGGTTAATTTCGCAGAAGTGGCAGCAATTGAGTCTCGAGAAGATGAGATTGAAGAAGAAGATGTAAACTACATTATTGGGAATGCTTGCCAGAGACAAGGGAATCTAGGCTACAACAAGAACTCCTATAGTAATGGTCAAAGGAGTAACTTCAATCAGAATTCACAGTGAAGACCCTTCAACAACAACAAGATTTATGGATCTTCCTACTACCAAAATCCTCCTCCAGAAGGTCAGGAAAGTAAGATTGAAGCAATGGTTGATAGAGTCTTAGAGGGACTGTAAAAAATGATTGTGGATTTCAATGGAAAGATAGATTGTCTGTACCTCACCTCAACACCAAGTTTGAAAACCTCAGCACTCATGTGAGGAAACTGGAGAATCAAGTGATGGAAACAAGTGAGACCATCAAGAGGCATGAGAGCTTGATTAAGGAGAACATCGAGGCTGGGCAAAAGCACCACATCAATGCATTGATTGATGATGATCTCTGGCAGAAAGTTAAGAAATAGAAGCCCCAAAACAGAGATTTTCGTGTTGGAAATTTCTTATCACTCGGCACTTCTCACTCGCATCGATCGCCACAAACCAGGGAAAATCGATCGACGGTGAAACCTACAGAATCACTGGTTTCGTGTGAATCGACTAACATCAATCGACACCTTTCTTGTGACATATATCGACAGTGTGATAGAAGAACCGATCGATAGTACACCTCTTGCATCGATCAACAGGAGAGAAACCCGATTCAGGTACCAAACCTCGATGCAAGTTTGATTTTACGTCCAACCACGACAGCCTAAGAACAGAATACAAACACAACTGAAGCTATGGATACTGATAGAGAAGATGAGGCACATTCAAACAGAAGGCAAAATATCCCAAAACATCAGCACAGAGAAGCCAATGAACGGAAGATAGATAGCTTTGCTAAAAGAGTTTTTCAAATTCCTTTAGATATTTTTTCTGATAAAGCTTATTATGCTCACAGATTATGGATATTTTTCAGGGAAACAAGGGAGACAGATGATGACATAGAGATAATGTTCAATCACCTCAGAGAGAAGATGAAGCAGAGAACCTGTCTGAAGAAGAAAACTGATCCTGGAAAATTCGTGGTTCCATGCTTCATCAAAGGAAAAAAATATTCCAACGCCGTTTGTGACAATGGATCTTCAGTGAGCATTATGCGAAAATCAATGGCAGAAGAGTTGGACCTGAAAGTGGAACCCTCCAATGATTCTTTTACATTCGTTGACTGGTCACGAGTGAACTAAGGAGGGATGGTAAAAGATGTTCCAGTGCAGATCAACAATACCTTAGGTCCAAAATACTTTCATGTGAGGGACATCAGGATAGATTGGAAATCTTCTCTACTACTTGGGAGAGCATTCATGGCTACTGTGGGAGCCATATGCGACATGAAGTTAAACAGGTTGTATCTATCACTAATTGATAAAAATATTCTTTATGAACTTGTCAAAAATAAGAACAAGGCTACCCTAATTGAATTGTGCAATGATGCAGATCTTGTGGCCACATGCTTCTGCGATTACGAGTTCAGTGAGGAATCAAAAGAAATAGCATCGATCGACACCCCACCCAACACATCGATCGACGGCCTTATAGTTCAACAATCGATCGACACCCTCCCTATCAAATCGATCGACACTCATACAGCCGGACGAGTCAACACCTACAATGGAGACTTCAATTACAACTCAACCTACCACGAGTACGACGAAGACTACAAAGATGAAGAAACAGTTGAGTACCGAGGGCTTGCTATGGAAGAGGATGGAGTTTTTCAAGTTTCCCATCAATCGGGGAAATTGACATCGATCGACGGCGATCATACAAAAGAGTACCAGGAGCAGCAAAGGACAAGAATTATTGTTCTCAAACCCACAACAACTCGACCGTATGATTCGCAAAGAAAGTTGACAAGCTTCGATCGACGGCATAAACACAGCATCCGCCGACACTTCTTTACGGATAGCAACGAACGACATTGGAATTCTAGCATCAACCAACATTGATCACTTAGCATCGATCGACAGCATCTCACCCGCATCGATCGACGACATCAGACGAGTTTAGATGGTTGCACTTATAATAGTGGTTCAGAATGAAAGACTTACATGACCTCAACGGTCATCTGCGTAATGCACCAGGACATAAGATGGACAATCAGGGGGCTGTAATACCTGATATAGAAGTAGAAGAAGCAAACGATGCAATAGCTAAACCTGAAGCTAACGCCCAAGTTTCTCAGAGAACGCTGGGTGACTACAACCGTCCAGACCAGTTCGACGCCAACAGATCTGCCATTCGTCCTTTTCTGATAAGCGATTTTGAGATCATGACCGCTTTCTTCGGACTTGTAACGCAGACACCTTACCATGGTTTGCAACATAAGCATCCTATGGATCATTTGGAGTGATTTGAGGATCTAGTGACTGCTATTCAAGCTAATGAAGTCCCTGAGGACTATCTTTTCTGTAAGCTCTTCAAGTACTCACTTGTTGGAGAAGCTTCATATTGGTTTAAGAAACTACCACTAGTATCCCTGACATCATGGACTGACATCAAAAACGCTTTCCTGCTTAACTTCTTTGATGACGCTAGAGTAGAAGATCTGAGGAGTAAGATTGCTACTTTTTCACAAGACCTTTCAAAGTCTTTCTTAAACTCTTGTATCAGATTCAAATAATACCAGAGAGACTGTCCACAAAACGAGTTCAATGAAGTGCAGCTTCTTAGCAATTTCTTCAGAGGTATTGGATTACAATTCTAGATGGCTTTGGACACAACTAGTGAGGGAAATTTTAGTATCATAAGCCTTGAAGAAGCCACGAGATTGATTGAGAACCTGGCATCTAGCTGCAGCACCAAGAACACTAACTTTGAGAGAAGAAAATCAGCTCCAGCGGTAAGCAAAGAGCAGATTCAAGAGGTCAAGGCAAAACTATATAGTGTTCAGAGATTTTTTAAGAAACATGTTACTTACGCATAAGTGTAAGCAATTGAGTCTAGAGAAGATGTGACTGAAGAAAAAGATGTAAACTACATTGATGGGAATGGTTTCCAGAGACAAGGGAATCCAGGCTTCAACAGGATCTCTTATGGTGCTGGTCAAAGGAGTAACTTCAATTAGAATTCACAGCGAAGACCCTTCAACAACAACATGACTTATGGATCTTCCTATTACCAGAATCATCCTCGAAAAGGTCTGGAAAGTAAGATTGAAGCAATGGTTGATAGAGTCTTAGAGGGACTGCAGAAGATGACTGTGGATTACAATGGAAAGATAGATGGTCCGTACCTCAACCTCAACACCAAGTTCGAAACCTCAGCACTCATGTGAGGAAACTGGAGACTCAAGTGATGCAAACAAGTGAGACCAACAAGAGGCATGAGTGCTTGATTAAGGAAAAAATCGAGGCTGGGCAAAAGCACCACTTCAATGCATTGATTGATTATGATTTCTGGCAGGAAGTCAAGAAAGAGAAGCCCCAAAACAGCGATTTCCGTGCGGGAAATTCCATATCACACGGCACTTCTCATTCGCATCGATCGACACCAACCATAGAAAATCGATCGACTGTGAAACCTAGAGAATTAGTGACTTCGTGTGAATCGACTAACGTCGATCGATACCGTTCTCGTGACATCTATCGGCAGTGTGATAAAAGAATCGATCAACAGTACACCTCTAGAATCGATCGATAGGAGAGAAACCCGGTTCCGCTACCAAACCTCGATGCAAGTTTGATTGTAAGTCCGACCGTGACAGCCTAAGAACATAATACATACACAACTGACGCTATGGATACTGATAGAGAAGATGAGGCACATTCAAACAGGAGGCAAAATATCCCAATACATCAAGGCATAGAAGCCAATGAAAAGGAGATAGATACCTTTGCTAAAAGAGTTTTTCAAATTCATTTAGATATTTCTTCTGATAAAGCTTATTATGCTAACAGATTATGGATATTTTTCAGGGAAACAAGGGAGACAGATGATGACATAGCGATAATTTTCAATCACCTCAGAGAGAAGATGAAGCAGAGAATCTGTTTGAAGAAGAAAAGTGATCCTGGAAAATTCGTGGTTCCATACTTCATTAAAGGAAACAAATATTCCAACGCCCTTTGTGACACTGGATCTTCAGTGAGCATTATGCGAAAATCAATAGCAGAGGAGTTGGACCTGAAAGTGGAACCCTCCAACGATTCTTTTACTTTCGTTGACTGCTCAAGAGTGAACTCGGGAGGTATGGTAAAAGATGTTCCAGTGCAGATCAACAATACCTTAGTTCCAACAGACTTTCATGTGATGGACATTAAGATAGATTTGAACTCTTTTGTACTACTTGGGAGAGCTACTATGGCAGCCATATGCGCATAAAGTTAAACAGGTTGTATCTTTCTCTAATTGATAAAAATATTTTTTATGAACCTGTCAAAAATAATAACAAGGCTACCTTGATCGAATTGTGGAATGATGCAGAGCGTGTGGCCACATACTTATGCGATTACGAGTTCGGTGAGGAATCGAAAGAAAGAGCATCGATCGACACCCCACCCAACACATCGATCGACGGCCTTACAGTTCTACAATCGATCGACACCCTCCCTCTCGAATCGATCGACACTCAAACATCTGGACGAGTCAAGACCTACAATGGAGACTTCAATTACAACAAAGCCTACCTCGAGTACGACGAAGACTACAAAGATGAAGAAAAAATTAAGTACCGAGGGCTTGCTATGGAAGAGGCTGGAGTTTTTCAAGTTTCCCATCAACCTGGGAAATCGACATCAATCAACAGCGACCATAAAAAAGAGTACCAGGAGCAACAAAGGACAAGAATTATTGTTCTCAGACCCACAACAACTCGAGCGTACGATCCGCAAAGAAATATGACAAGCTTCGATCGACGGCATACACACAGCGTCGACCGACACTTCTTTACGGATACCAACGAACGACATTGATCACTTAGCATCGATCGACAGCATCTGTCCGCATCAATCAAAGACAGTAGACGAGTCAGATGGTTGCGCCTATAATAGTGGTTCAGAATAAGAATGGAGACCTGCATGACCTCAACGGTCATCTTCGTAATGCAGCAGGTCAAAAGATAGACGACCATGAGGCTGTAATCTCTGATATAGAAGCAAAAGAAGCAGATGATGCAATAGCTAAACCTGAAGGTAACATCCAAGCTGCTAAGAGAACGCTGGCTGACTACAATCGTCCAGACCAGTTCTACGCCAACAGATCTGCCATTTGTCCTCCAGCTTTTCAGAGAAACGATTTTGAGATCAAGCCCGCTTTCTTCGGACTTGTAGTGTAGACAACTTACCATGGTTTGCGACTTAAGCATCCTATGGATCATCTGGAGCTATTTGAGGATATAGTGACTGCTATTAAATCCAATGGAGTCCCTGAGGACTATCTTTCATGTACGCTCTTCAAGTACTCACTTGCTGGAAAAGCTTCATATTGGCTTAAGAAACTACCACCAGTATCCCTGACATCCTGAACTGACATCAAAAACGCTTTCCTGCGTAACTTGTTTGATGACGCTAGAGTAGAAGATCTGAGTAGCAAGATTGCTACTTTTTCACAAGAACCTTCAAAGTCTTTCAGAAACTGGTGGATCAGATTCAAATTATACCAGAGAGACTGTCCACATCATGAGTTCAGCGAAGTGCAGCTTCTCAGCACTTTCTTCAGGGGTATTGGATTACAATACCAGATGGCTTTGGACACAGATAGTTAGGGAAATTTTAGTACCATAAGCCTTGAAGAAGCTACGAGATTGATTGAGAACCTGGCATCTAGCAGCAGAACCAAGAACACTAACTTTGAGAGAAGAAAATCAGCTCCAGTGGTAATCAAAGAGCAGATTGAAGAGGTCAAGACAAAACTAGATAGTGTTCGAAGATTTTTCAAGAAACAGGTTACTTTTGCAGAAGTGGAAAGTAACCTGTTTGACGATGGTCTGTACCTCAACCTCAACACCAAGTTCGAAAACCTCAGCACTCATGTGAGGAAACTGGTAATTAAGTGATGCAACCAAGTTAGACCATAAAGAGGCATGAGAGCTTGATTAAGGAGGACATCGAGGCTGGGAAAAAGCACCACGTCAATGCATTGATTGATGATGATTTCGGGCATGAAGTCAAGAAAGAGAAGCCCCAAAACAGCGATTTTCGTGTGGGAAATTCCATATCACTCGGCACTTCTCATTCGCATCGATCAACACCAACCAGAGAAAATTGATCGACGGTGAAACCTACAAAATCAGTAGCTTCGTGTGAATCTACGTACGTCGATCGACACCGTTCTCGTGAGATCTATCGACAGTGTGATAGAAGAATCGATCGACAGTACACCTCTAGAATCGATCGATAGGAGAGAAACCCGGTTCCACTACCAAACCTTGATGCAAGTTTGATTGTACGTCCGACCGTGACAGCCTAAGAACAGAATACAGACACAACTGAAGCTATGGATACTGATAGAGAAGATGAGGGACACTCAAACAGGAGGCAAAGGATCCCAAAACATCAACGCATAGAAGCCAATGAAAAGAAGATAGATAGCTTGGCTAAAAAAAGTTTTTAAAATTCCTTTAGATATTTCTTTGATTAAGCTTATTATACTCACAAATTGTGGATGTTTTTCAGAGAAACAAGGGAGACAGATGATGACATAGAGATAATGTTCAATCACCTCAGAGAGAAGATGAAGCAGAGAACCTTTCTGAAGAAGAAAAGTGATCGTGGAAAATTCGTGGTTCCTTGCTTCATCAAAGGAAACAAATATTCCAACACCCTTTGTGAACTGGATCTTCGGTGAGCACTATGCGCAAATCAATGGCAGAGGAGTTGGACATGAAAGTGGAACCCTCCAACGATTCTTTTACAATCGTTGACTGCTCAAGAGTGAACTCAGGAGGGATGGTAAAATATGTTCCAATGCAGATCAACAACACCTTAGTTCCAACAGACTTTCATCTGATGGACATTAGGATAGATTGGAACTCTTCTCTATTACTTGGGAGAGCATTCATGGCTACTATGGAAGCCATATGCGACATGAAGTTAAACAGGTTGTATCTATCTTTAATTGATAAAAATATTTTTTTATGAACCTGTCAAAATAATAACTAGGCTACCCTGAACGAATTGTGCAATGATGCAGAGCTTGTGGACACATGCTTCTGCGATTACGAGTTCGGTGAGGAATCAAAAGAAATAGCATCGATCGACACCCCACCCAACACATCGATCGACGGCCTTACAGTTCAAAAATCGATCGACACCCTCCCTATCGAATCGTTCGACACTCAAACAGTCGGACGAGTCAACACCTACAATGGAGACTTCAATTACAACACAGCCTACCTCGAGTACGACGAAGACTACAATGATGAAGAAACAATTGAGTATCGAGGGCTTGCTATGGAAGAGGCTGGAGTTTTTCATGTTTCCCATCAACCTGGGAAATCGACATCGATCGACGGCGACCATACAAAAGAGTACCATGAGCAACAAAGGAAAAAAATTACCGTTCTCAAACCCACAACAACTCGAGCGTACGATCCACAAAGAAAGATGACAAGCTTCGATCGACAGCATACACACAATGTCGACCGACACTTCTTTACGGATAGCATCGACCGACGTCGGAACCCTAGTATCGACCAACATTGATCACTGAGTATCGATCAACAACATCTCACCCGCATCGAACGACGACAGCTGACGAGTTCAGATGGTTGCGCCTATAATAGTGGTTTAGAATGAGAATGGAAACTTGCATGACCTCAACGGTCATCTGCGTAATGCAGCAGGTCAAAAGATAGACGATCATGGGGCTGTAATCCCTGATAGAGAAGCAGAAGAAGCAGATGATGCAGTATCTCAACCTGAAGCTAACGCCCAAGCTGCTCAGAGAACGCTGGCTGACTACAACCGTCCAGACCAGTTCTACGCCAACAGATCCGCCATTTGTCCTCCAGCTTTTCAGAGAAGCGATTTTGAGATCAAGCCCGCTCTTTCGGACTTGTAGCGCAGACACCTTACCATGGTTTGCGACATAAGAATCCTATGGATCATCTGGAGCGATTTGAGGATCTAGTGACTGCTATTAAAGCCAATGGAGTCCCTGAGCACTATCTTTTTAGTAAGCTTTTCAAGTACTCACTTGCTGCAGAAGCTTCATATTGGCTTAAGTAACTACCACCAGTATCCATGACATCCTGAACTGACATCAAAAACACTTTCCTGTGTAACTTCCTTGATGACGCTAGAGTAGAAGATCTGAGTAGCATGATTGCTACTTTTTCACAAGAACCTTCAAAGTTTTTCAGAAACTCGTGGATCAGATTCAAATCACACCAGAGAGACTGTCCACATCACGAGTTCAGCGAAGTGCAGCTTCTTAGAACTTTCTCCAGAGGTATGGATTACAATACCAGATTCCTTTGGACACAACTAGTTATGGAAATTTTAGTACCAAAAGCCCTGAAGAAGCTACGAGATTAATTGAGAACCTGTCATCTAGCAGCAGCACCAAGAACACTAACTTTGAGAGAAGAAAATCAGCTCCAACGGTAAGGAAAGAGCAGATTGAAGAGGTCAAGGCAAAACTAGATAGTGTTCGGAGATTTTTCAAAAAACAGGTTACTTTCGCAGAAGTGGAAGCAGTTGAGTCTGGAGAAGATGAGATTGAAGAAGAAGATGTAAACTACATTGATGGGAATGATTTCCAGAGACAAGGGAATCCAGGATTCAACAGGAACACCTATGGTGCTGGTCAAAGGAGTAACTTCAATCAGAATTCACAGCGAAGACCCTTCAACAACAACATGACTTATGGATCTTCCTACTACCATAATCCTCCTCCAGAAGGTCTGGAAAGTAAGATTGATGCAATGGTTGAAAGATTCTTAGAGGGACCGCAGAAGATGACTGTGGATTACAATGGAAAGATAGATGGTCTGTACCTCAACCTCAACCTGAACACCAAGTTCAAAAACCTCATCACTCATGTGAGGAAACTGGAGAATCAAGTTATACAAACAAGTGTGACCATCAATAGGCATGAGAGCTTGATTAAGGAGAATATCGAGGCTGGGCAAAAGCACCACTTCAATCATTGATTGATGATGATTTCTGGCAGGAAGTCAAGAAAGAGAAGCCCCAAAACAGCGATTTCTGTGTGGGAAATTCCATGTTACTCGGCACTTCTCATTTGCATCGATCGACACCATCCAGAGAAAATCGATCGAAGGTGAAACCTACAAAATCAGTGGCTTCGTGTGAATCGACTAACGTCGATCAACACTGTTCTCGTGAAATCTATCGACAGTGTGATATAAGAATTGATCGACAGTACACCTCTGGAATCGATCGATAGGAGAAAATCCCGGTTCGGCTACCAAACCTCGATGCAAGTTTGATTGTATGTCCGACGGTGACAGCTTAAGAAAAGATTACAGACACAACTGAGGGACACTCAAACAGCAGGAAAAAGATCCCAAAACATCAACGCAAAGAAGACAATGAAAAGGAGATAGATATCTTTGCTAAAAGAGTTTTCAAAATTCTTTTAGATATTTCTTTTGATGAAGCTTATTATACTCACAAATTTTGGATGTTTTTCAGCTAAAAAAATGAGACAGATGATGACATAGAGATAAGTTTCAATCACCTCAGAGAGAAGATGAAGCAGAGAACCTGTCTGAAGAAAAAAAGTGATCCTGGAAAATTTGTGGTTCCATGCTTCATCAAAGGAAACAAATATTCCAACGCCCTTTGTGACACTGGATCTTCAGTGAGCACTATGCAAAAATCAATGGCAGAGGAGTTGGACCTGAAAGTGGAACCCTCCAACGATTCTTTTACATTCGTTGACTGCTCAAGAGTAAACTCAGGAGGGATGGTAAAAGATGTTCCAGTGCAGATCAACAATACAAACTTCCCGGGATCAATTTTCTTCTTCAAAATAGTTCTTGGCTTTTTCCTAGGATGACTCTTGGTAGCCTTATCAACCATCATAGGCTCTGATGCATTCATCTTATGCTCTGGAATTTTCTTATTCGTGACCCCTTGTTTCTGAACTCGTATTTTCACTGGGTACCATCGATCGATTGTAAGATCTCTGCGTCGAACGACGGATGAAGCTATTCCCGCTTCTGCAAAGTCAACAGGAACCGTCGATCGATTCTCAGTAACTTGTGTCGATCGATTCCTGTGTAGGATGCCTAACGAAGTTTTTCTATATGGAACTCTTTCTCCTGAGGGTTTTCTCTCTTGACTTCTACCCATATATCATCATCAATCACAACATTGACGT
Organism: Moricandia moricandioides; assembly: GCA_905132885.1. Taxonomy (NCBI): domain Eukaryota; kingdom Viridiplantae; phylum Streptophyta; class Magnoliopsida; order Brassicales; family Brassicaceae; genus Moricandia; species Moricandia moricandioides. The sequence continues at coordinate 24,919 of CAJHQQ010001141.1, forward strand.
GATGTTTAAGTCCAGATTCCCTAACCATAGCCTCATATTTGTTAAGGACTTCACTTGCCTGAGTCACTTGACTTTCCAGCTTCCCCACACGGGTGTCGAGATCTTCGATCTTTGTGCTTAGGTGGAGGTACAGGAAATCTAACTTCTTATTGAAGTCCAAAGTCATCCTCTGCTGTCCCTCCAGTACTTTGTCAAACATAAATTAGACCCATGGTCTTCTGATTGGTCTCAAAACGTCCATTCCTTTAGCAGCTTGGGCTTTAGCTTCAGGTTGAGCAATTGTAGCGTCTGCTTCTGCTTCTGTATTAGGGATTACAGTCCCCAGATCGTCTATCTTTTGACCTGCTGAACTACGCAGATGACCGTTGAGGTCATGCAAGTCTCCATTCTCATCTGAACCACAATTAGAGGCGCAACCATCTGAACTCGTCTGCTGTCGTCGATCGATGCGGATGAGATGATGCCGATTGATGCTAAGTGATCAATGTCGGTCGATGCTAGAGTTTTGATGCCGGTCGATGCTATTCGTAAAGAAGTGTTGATCTATGCTGAATGTATGCCGTCGATCGATGCTTGTCGTATTTCTTTGCGGATTGTACGTTCGAGTTTTTGCGGGTCTGAGAATAGTAATTCTTGTCCTTTATTACTCCTGGTACTCTTTTGCATGCACGTGAAAGACAAAGGAAAAGAAAATCAGTAACTTGAAAGTAAAAAAAACCTAGACTAAAGCCTAGAAATTAAATCTAGTTGTGATCAATGTTCCCCGGCAACGGCGGCAAATTTGACATGCGTGTTATTTACTGTTCTAGCAGGGTATAAATATCCTAAATAATAAACTATCACATTAACCCTTAATCCTAACACACAAAATAATACTCTTGCCAAGAGAGATCAGGTGTATTACTTAGGGATCGAATTAGAAGAGAGCAACGACACACAATAGATTTCTTATTCCTAAAGTTAAGCTAGGTGATTATATATATATATTGGTAACAAGTAGTCAATCTAAGGAAATGTTCCTTATTAGAGAGTTTAGATGCAATATGGAAATATGCTAATAATGTAAATATGGAAATATGCTATTAAACTAACTAGATATAAATGTAAATATGCTAGATCTAGGGTTTCAGGAAAGTGGATTATAGAAGATAGAAGTTAAGGGTATTAATCATAGAACTCGATATCTAATGTAAAAGATGACCAGCTCTCGCTGCGAGTCTAATCTATTGACTAAGTCCAATGTCTCAGCTCTCGCTTGTTGACACGGAATGACCGTCGATCGTTGGCAATGATCCTGCGTCAATTGATGGTTTCTTGAGTCAACATTTATGACCTAATTCGATAAGTTCACTAGATTAACTAAATCAACTCTGGTTTGTTTCTAGCAACCTAGCTCAGCAAAATAAATTCTGGTAGTAAACCATGCTCTCGCTTGCGCCTAACTATCCTATTATCAGGGTTCTAGTTAGCTACTCTAGAACACATGCAATAAATAAAATTTTATTAATATATCTAATAATAACCCTAACAATTCTATTGTTTGGATATTCCATCAGTAACACTAATAAACCCTAAAACTAGTTGGTAACTACTCATACATAATCAAAGTAAGAATAATAATCTGAATATAATGCATAGATAAAACACTGGGTTCCAATACAAATCTCCGTGAATAAATCCTAGAACTATGATGGAGTGCTGGTGCACACAACAAAGCACACTTATTAGCACCCATCACTCCAGCACATAACCCCCTTTTTGGTGCAATACATAAAGTAAATATAAAACCCTAAAGTCTAAGTCAAAACTCATGCAGGGGTAATCTTGTAATCTTGTGTCATGTTTCTAACTTGGCCTTGAAATCGGTTGTCTACGAATTGGTCATCGATCGATGTCAGATGTGCGGCATCGATCGATCTTGGTCATGTAACTTCGGTTGACGTCAGGATAGTGCAGTCAATCGACAACAGTCTTGTACTTCGACTCTCTCAAAGATCAGCTACAGATTATTCTTCTCTAAATGCTCCAAAAGCTCCAAGTATCTCCATATATCTCCAAGACGTACATGGACCTTTAATTACCTTATTACATAGCCTAGACACACATAATAGACCTTAAATGGATTCCATATCATTGCATAAAACTGGTAATAAATAGGCTATATCACAAGCCTGCGAAAGAGGTTTTGTAAAGCAAAGAGTCACATAATATCTAAGTATAACTGTCACCTTACTCTATTGCAGCCACATCCTATCAAGTCAATCATAGAGAAACTTTATATACCATATCCTATTATAACAACCAATTCCATTCTACCAACAACTTAGCGAATACTAGTCTGACTCGCCCCTCTACTGATTTCATTTCTTTGCATAAAATAAAAGTGCAGGCTTTACCTTAGGAGTATCGATCAAAGGATATATGAACTCTTACCTCTGCAAGTATCTGAACACACAGGTAGCCGTCTCTAATTCCTTTCCTCTCTCTCTTCTCACTTCTTCTAAGTCAATGTCTCCCTTCTTTTGAGAGTATCATTTTATTTTTTTAATTGACTAAGATATTTGGATGGACTTCCATGAAACAAGCCCTAATGGTTTTTTTCCACCAGATACTATTCACTTCCTTTTGACCTCTATTTGTTTCTAGGATCATATGAATCAAGCTTTAATTGTTGTAGCCACCAAATCCTGTTCGACTTTTTTTTTAAATTTGAAGGGGAGAGAGAGGGGAATCAGAAGCACACAGACTTTTACCTACGAGACGTGCAGAAGGAATCCAATCCAGTGTATACCAAATCCCAAAGCAAACAAATAATGTCAGGATTAGTGTTGGAAATCAGCTTTGGTTCCTTCAAACTTTCTAAGAAAGTGTGATATAATGGCATGATGATCCACTTCAGTATCTCTAGTAATCTCTACAAACAACCTTCTAAGAATGGTGCTAAAGTGTGCTTAGTCAGTAAAATTTTTTTGATCATATTCCTCTTCTTGACTCGATAAAACTCTTTGAAAAACTTATAGATAGTAATAAAACTCAAAAACAATAAAATAGTGTTAGCGAACCTCCCCCAGACTTAAATTACACTGTCCCCACTTTAATCCGCCCAAGATTGGTTAGGAAAAATCAAATCATAAGTAGATAGCTTAAGCATAGAACTCGATACCGCTCTCTGTAAGAGAGTGTCGATCAATGGTAGGTGGGTTTGGTAGATCGATGCTCGCGATCCACAGTCGACCGATGGTGCCTCTATGATGTCGATCGTTGGTAGTGTAAATAGTCTGTAAGAAAAATAAACTCAAAATAAATAGTAATATAGCTAAAAATTAAGTAAAAACTTACTAAACATAGGGTTGCCTCCCACTCAGCGCTTTGTTATAGTTTAAAGCTCGATGTTTTGAACTTTGTGACTAGAATTGAGGTGGATCAACACTTGGAAAACAAGTGTCTACATCTTTTTTCCACTTCTGAAACCATGTACCAACGAAGCTTCTGATTGCTTCATCTCCTCTGGCTTTCTCATTCTTTATGATCTCCTTAGTAACCTCTGCTGAACTCATTGTACTTTGTAGATTCTCAATATTCTGCTGGAGCATTCTAAGTCTGGAATCTTTAGGGTCAGATAAGTCCTCCAATTTCTGAGAAATATCGTATGTCATCAAGCTCTGAGAAAAAGCAATATCATTGAACCTTTCTTTTAATTGTGTTTCTGCTGCGCACTTCTGTCTGTCGAAATCAGTGTTGATCGATGGTAAGGTATTGCCGTCGACCGATGTCACTCTATCCAGTCCATTCACATGCTGATTTTCAGCAATATCCAAATCTTGCTTTATCCCATCCATGCGTGTAGTCAAACTGGTGCGACACTTGTCTATAGGATAGTAGACATCATCAAGCCTTCTGTAGAAATCGTCTAATGACCTCGCTTAGGCTATGTAGATCTAATCCACAATGTCGTCAATCTCTGCTCTGCTGTATGTCTTTGGTTTCTGTCTGGACATAACGATCTTTGCTCAAATGTTCAGGTAAAAACATATGTAGCTGTACTCAAACATAGTAGCTCTCTCTAGAACTGCCCTGATATTTTCTTCTTGCACATTCACAACTCTTTGGTCTAGAGCTCGTGCATTACCATTCTCATCTTTGTATATGCCATACTCATCTTGCTTTTCCCAAAAGAAAATCCTTCTGCCATCAGTATCAAAAGCTCTTTTTCCATACTCTGCCCGACGGTCTATCAGTAGGGGATTTATCCAACTGACCGGTCCTGGAGTTTCTGAAGTAAAGGGGTTAGATGTATAGAACTCGTTGACTCATGAAATAGTGGTATCGATCGATGTGTTCTTCTTGTTGTCGATCGATGGTTGTGTTTGGATTGTCTCGTGCTTCTACTCCTTGTTGTCGATCGATGCTGGTACCAGTGCGTCGATCGGTGGCTGTTGTTGTCGTCGAAATACATTTCCTCGTCGTTAGCCATAATAAGGGCATCTGCCACATCCTCCTTAGGTAGAGTTAGTAATCTCCTATTAAGATCACGTGCACGTCCTTCTGTATCTCTGAAAAATTCAAACTCATCTGGTCTGAGATAACCATCTTATGTATCTTCTGCTCCAAGTAAATGTTCTGGATTTCGTTTGATGTCGTTTGATGGCCAAAATATGTTGAGGACTGATGCTGGATTGCCCACTCTCGCGTTCATTACCCAGCCGTCTTCTTCTTCCGTGCCAGGCTGCGAGATTCAATCAGCTCTTCCTCTCTGAAAACTCTACAATATACGTGGTAAACCGGATTGGTATCCATCGATGGGGTACGTGGACCGTCGATCGATGCTCGATAATCAGACTAGTTACGAAAAAAGGTTTCCAGCTCCATTAGCCATTGCAAGAATATCTGTCACATCTTCCTTTGTGAGATGTAGTATTTTGCCATCCATAGCTCTTTCATTACCTTCTGGATGTCTCATACTACCAAACTCATCTGGTTGTAGATAACCATATTCTATTTCGCGTTCCGCAGCTGAATCACTTTCGGTTACTGCTTCATTCTCAGTATCGATCGATGGTGTATGGTCGCCGTCGATCGATGTCGATTTCCCAGGTTGATGGGAAATATGAAAAACTTCAGCCTCTTCCATAGCAAGCCCTCGGTACTCAATTGTTTCTTCATATCTGTAGCCTTTGTCGTACTCAGTGTAGGTTGTGTTGTAATTGAAGTCTCCACTGTAAGGTCGTCGATCGATGGTTGGGTAGGGTGTCGAGCGATGCTCCTTTTTTTTATTCCTCACCAAACTGGTAATGGCAGAAGCATGTGGCCACAAGCTTTGAATCATTTCACAATTCGATCAGGGTATCTTTGTTCTTATTTTTGACAGGTTAATTAAATATATTTTTATCAATTAGAGATAGATACAACCTGTTTAACTGCATGTCGCATATGACTCCCACAGTAACCATGAATGCTCTCCCAACTAGTAGAGAAGCGTTCCAATCTATCCTGATTTCCATCACATAAAAGTCTGTTGGAACTAAGGTATTGTTGATCTTCACTGGAACATCTTTCACCATCTATCCTAAGTTCACTCTTGAGCAGTCAACGAATGTAAAAGAATCGTTGGAGGGTTCCACTATCAGGTCCAACTCCTCTGCCATAGTCGTTGGCATAATGCTCACTGAAGATTATGTGTCACAAATGGTGTTGGGATATTTGTTTCCTTTGATGAAGCATGGAACCACAAACTTCCAAGGATCACTTTCTTTTTTCAGGCAGGTTCTCTGCTTCATCTTCTCTCTGAGGTGATTGAACACTATCTCTATGTCGTATCTGTCTCCCTTGTTTCCCTGAAAAACATCCACAATTTGTGAGTATAGTAAGCTTCATCAAAAGAAATATCAAAAGGAATTTTAAAAACTCTTTTAGCAAAACTATCTATCTCCTTTTCATTGGCTTCTCTGCGTTTATGCTTTGGGATCTTTTGCCTCCTCTTTGAGTGTCCCTCGTCTTTTCTATCAGTATCCATAGCTTCAGTTGTATCTGTATTCTGTTATGAAGTTGTCACGGTTGGACGTATAAACAAGCTCGCATTTAGGTTCGGTAGTCGGACTGGTTTTCTCTCTTGTCGATAGACGCTAAGGGTGTGTTGTCGATCGATTCTTTTGTCACTCTATCGATCGATGTCACGGAAACGATGTTGATTGATGTTAGTCAATTCACATGAAGCCACTGAGTCTGTAGGTTTCACCGTCGATCGATGCTCTCCGGTTGGCGTTGATCGATTCGTATTAGAATTCCCAAGTGAAACCAAATTTTCCACACGAAATCGCTATTTTGGGGTTTCTCCTTCTTGACTTCCTGCCAGAAACCATCATCAATCAATGCAGTGACGTGGTGATTTTGCCCAGCCTCGATTTTCCCCTTAATCAACCTCTCATGCCTCTTGATGGTCTCACTTGTTTTATCTCTTGATTCTCCAGTTTACTCACATGAGTGCTGATGTTTTTGAACTTGGTGTTGAGGTTGAGGTACAGACCATCTATCTTTCCATTGAAATACACAGTCATCTTATGTTGTCTCTCTAAGACTCTATCAACCATTGATTCAATCTTGCTTTCTGGACCTTATGGAGGGGGATTCTGGTAGTAGGAAGATCCATATGTCTTGTTGTTGTTGAAGGGTCTGCGTTGTGAAATTTGATTGAAGTAACTCTTTTGACCAACACAATAGGAGTTCCTGTTGAAGCCTGGGTTCCCTTGTCTCTGGAAACCATTCCCATCAATGTAGTTTACATCTTCTTCTTCAATCTCATCTTCTCCAGACTCAATTGCTTCCACTTCTGCGAAAGTAGCCTGTTTCTTGAAAAATCTTTGAACACTATCTAGTTTTGCCTTGACCTCCTCAAACTGCTCCTTGCTTACCGCTGGAGCTGATTTTCTTCTCTCAGAGTCAGTGTTCTTGGTGCTGCTGCTAGATGCTAAATTCTCAATCAATCTTGTGGCTTCTTCAGGGGTTTTGGTACTACAATTTCCCTCACTAGTTGTGTCCAAAGCCATCTGGTATTGTAATTCAATACATCTGAAGAAAGTGTTGAGATGCTGCACTTCGTCGAACCATTGATGTGGACAGTCTCTCTGGTATGGTTTGAATCTGATCCACGAATTTCAGAAAGACTATGAAGGTTCCTGTGAAAAAGTAGCAATCTTGCTCCTCAGATCTTCTGCTATAGCGTCATCGAAGAAGTTACGCAAGAAAGCGTTTTTGATGTCAGTCCAGGACGTCACGGATCCTGGTTGTAGTTGGCGTAGAACTTTTCTGGATGGTTGTAGTTAGCATGCGTTCTCTGAGAAGCTTGGGCATTAGCTTCAGGTTGAGCTATTGCAGCGTCTGCTTCTTCTGCTTCTGTATCAGGGATTACAGTCCCCTGATTGTCTATCTTTTGACCTGCTACATTACGCAGATGAACATTGAGTTCATGCAAGTCCCCATTCTCGTTCTGAACTACTATTATAGGCGCAACCATCTGAACTTGTTTGCTGTCGTCGATCGATGCGGATGAGATGCTATCGATCGATGTTAAGTGATCAATTTCAGTTGATGCTAGAGTTCTGATGTCGGTCGATGCTGTCCGTAAAGAAGTGTCGGTCGACGCAAAGTAGTTACCGTCGATCGATGCTTGTCGTCTTTCTTTGCGGATAGTACGCTCGAGTTGATGTGGGTTTGAGAACAATAATTCTTGTCTTTTGTTTCTCCTGGTACTCTTTTGCATGCACCTGAAAAACAAAGAAAAAGAAAAATCAGTAACTTGAAAGTAACAAACCTAGACTAAATCCTAGAAATTAAATCTAATGGCGATCAATTTTTCCAGGTAACGGCGCAAAATTTTACATAGTTGGTGTTTACTGTTCGAGCAGGGTATAAATATCCTAAACAATTAACTTTCAAATTAACCATTAATCCTAGCACAAAAAAACAATACTCTTGCAAAGAGAGATCAGGTGTAGTACTTAGGGATCAAATCCACAGAGAACATTGGTACACAATAGATTTCTTATTTCTAAGGTTAAGCTAGGTGATAATATATATATATTGGTAACAAGTAGTCAATCTAAGGAAATGTTCCTTATTTGAGAGTGTACATGCAATATGGAAATATGCTAATAATGTAAATATGAAAATATGCTAATAAACTAACTAGATGTAAATGTAAATATGCTAGATCTAGGGTTTTAGGCAAGTGGATTCTAGAGGATAGAAGCTAAGAGTATTAATCATAGAACTCGATATCTAATGTAAAAGAGGACCAGCTCTCGCTGCGAGTCTAATCTATTGACTAAGTTCAATGTCTAAGCTCTCAGTTGTTGACACGTAATGACCGCCGATCGATGGTAATGATCCTGTGTCGATCGATGGCTTCTTGAGTCAAGCTTTATGACTTAATTCGATAAGTTCACTAGATTAAATAAATCAACTCTCGTTTGTTTCTAGCAACCTAGCGCAACATGATTAATTCTGGTAGTAAACCATCCTCTCGCTTGCGCCTAACTATCCTATTATGAGGGTTCTAGTTAGCTACTCTAAAACGCAAACAATAAACACAATTCTATTGATAGATTTAATAATAACCCTAACATTTCTATTGTTTGGCTAATCCATCAATACCATTTGTAAACCCCAAATCTAGATGATAACTACTCAGACATAATCAAGGTAACAATATTAAACTGAATATAATGCATAGATAAAACAGTGGAGTTCCAATAAAAATCTCCCTATGGAGTTATGAATCTTCTCCCTAAATAAATCCGAAAGCTATGATAGAGTGCTGGTGCACAAAAAAACAAAGCACACTCACTAGAACCCAACACTCCAGCACTCTTCACCTTGGTGCAATACATAAAGTATAAATAGAAAACCCTAAAGTCTTGGTTAAAACTTGTCTAGGGGTAATCTTTTAATCTTATATCATGTCTCTAACTTGGGCTTGAAATCGGCTGTCTGCGAATTGGTCATTGATCGATGTCAGATGTGCAACATCGATCTATCTTGGTCATGTCACGTCGGTCGACGCCAAGGTTGTGTTGTCGATCGACGATAGTCTTGTACTTTGACTCTCACAATGATCAGCTACGGATTATTCTCCTCTAAATACTCCAAAAGCTCCAAGTATCTCCATCTATCTCCAAAACGTGCATGGACCTGAAAAGACCTTAAAACATAACATAGACACACATAATATACCCTAAATAGAGCCTATAATATGGCACGGAACTGGTAATAAATAGTCTATATCACCCTAACTAAGGAGGATGTAGCAGATGTCCTTTTTATGGATGAACGTTCAGGAAATTTATTTGGACAACAGCAACAGCCATCGATCGACGGACCGACTGTCGATCCCCACATATATATATATATAAATATAAATATGCACGTGAACTTTTAAATTGAAATAGGAGGCACATAAATGACCATCAATCGACATCCATATAGGATCATCGACCGACGAACGACCGTCGAGTTTGTATAAGCTTGACATGACCCCTTTTCATAAACACTTTTTCATAACTGCCAAAATTGTTGCGATTTCTAAAGCCGATTTCTCTCTCGAATTTTGGGCGATTTTGCTCATTTTTGAGCCTAATCCACTCAATTTTTCACTCTCTATCTGCTTAGTTCACTTAATCCACCGATCATCAATATGGACGAGAGAAGAACCAAAGCACGTTCCGACGTTGGTAGCTCCAGTTCTCGCACCATCAGGACCCCAATGTCGTAACCCTTGGCCCAAAGAGGAGAAGGAGTTGATCGGCACATTTGAGCATTACCCTGATCCACAGACAGCTGTAGCTTTTAGAAAATGCAACCAAAAAGCTGTGTATTAGGACTGGGATGACTACGACACTCTCTATTACAACGCCTGGCAAGGCGTTTCCATTGAGCCCACCAGGTTCGTTGACCGAGACGTCCTGAAGAAGTTGGGGCTCCGGTCTGATACCAGAGACATGATGAGAGAGCTGGGGATGGGAACCATGGCTACTAGGCCGTATGCACTCTATCCTGACCTGGTCCAATAGTTTATGGCCACAACTCGAGTGATTTACCAGAACTCCAGGGTGAAGAGGGCGACCGAACCCTATTTGACTTTCATCATCAGAAGCATCATGTACAACGTCACTATTCCTTACATCTGCCAAGTCTACGGGTTTGACAACCCTGGGAACCTTTCCTGCACTGTCCCTCCCTTCCCTGGATAGACCACTTTCTGGGGACTCATAGACACGTGCCACTTTGACTCCAGCTCAGACACTCGTACATACGTCAACCACCCAACCCTGCCCTACTTCCTTAAGATCCTTTCCAACACTCTGTTATGCAAGATGGATCCCAAAAAGTTGAGGGTTCAAGAGTTCACATTGTTGTACTAGTCAGTCAGAGGATTGGTTGAGCTCGATGAGGAGGTTGTTCCACCACAAGTGAGCGACAAGAAGGTGAACAAGGGGGCTATTTTCGCTGATCACTTGATGTCCCTGAAGGGCATACCTTAAAAGGGATCTGGCCAAAACAAGGAGACGGTGGGGAGCCTTCTAACACCCATATTTTTACATCTAGGGATCTTCCATCACGGAGCCTATGTGGAAACAGAGATAGGGTACATGGATGAGGCTCACTTGACGAGGGAAGGTTGGCTGAAGGAAGGACACTACTAGTATTTTGTGGATGATGCATGGCCTAATATGATTGAGCTTCCGGAGAGCGATGTTACAGACTTCACCGACAACCCAGGACGCCTTGAGTTCAGACCGGACGAGCGCCTCTTACGCAATGCACTTGTCCGTACACACCGCAGATTACGATTCAGGGCAGCGCACACACTGGCAGAAAACGAGCCAGCAGCAGCACCACTCCCTCATCCAGCATTCTGACATATCTCAGAGATCCCCATTCACGATCACAGATATTTCCAAAGAGTCGTTGTAATGACCCTCACAAGTGGATATAATTTTGGTCGAGAAACTTTTGAAAAGTCAGATTTGGGTTTAATCGATCATAATTAATAATAAAGAACGAACCGATGAATTAATGACTCGACGAGATTTTCTTGTGGCCGAAAGAACTTCCCTTGTTATTTCTGGTCAAGTAATAATTATGTTGGTCGAATTTTATTTAAGTTAGATGAGTTTGGTTGAAGCAAGACAAGAATCAAAGGTCGAGGATATTTTAGTCGAAAACTGTCCGAAAATTACTGACAAGCTTCTTAAAATTCCTTATAAATCATCCATGGTCCTTCAGCACCTTGTCTGCCTGCTTTCTCAGCACAAGTCACATGACAAGAACAATCTGCCTGCTTGCTTGCTTGCTGGACAGATCATGTGACAATCACATGATTTATAAACCTTTCTTAAGAGGAAGGAAATTGAAGCTGGTGGTGGCTGGGTGTGTGAAGCAGGACTCTAGCTGTCCTTGCTCACTTCTGCTTTGTGTTAAGCTCTGGCACTCAGCTAGGAACACTCCTCAGCTATATAACCCCTTCAGGGAGCTACTTGCACGTTTTTGTTGCTGAGAGAAAGAGAGAATTTCAGTGAAAAAAATCAGAGAGAAAGAATTAAAAATCAAGAGAAAGATCAAGAAGGAACCTGAACAATATTCATCCACCAGTTGGCTCAGCTTGTTTTCTTGAGAAGGATCAGAAGTTAACGGAGTTTTAGTAAACTCTAAACCTAGTTCAGCTTCTGCTATGAATCAAACCCTCATCTCTCTTTGTGATCCAATACAGCTGTGTGTAAAGCTTGGAGAGGAGATCCGTTTAAGGCCATCTAACCGTGGTGATCTAGTGTAAGCCTTATCTACCTGCCTTAGCCATGTTCAGAGAAATTCCATGTGTTGTTAAGCTAAGGTCATGGTCGGATCACTTGTTTAAGATGGTGTACTGATCAGTTTAGTTTAGTTTCGGTTGGTTACAATGTTTGAAAAGTGCTAGCTAAACTGTTTATGGTCTGAGTGAAGTTTAAACGAGATGAACAGACCTTGTCCTGAACCAACCTTGTCTGAACCAAACTGATATGATATAGGAGAAGTAGAACCGAGCTTGAACTGAAGTGATTTAAGTAGTTAAAGTGAACCGAACTGCCTGAATATTATCGTTCTGAACCGAACATAATTGATCTTGTCTAGTCCTTGTCTGAGCCGAGCTCTCTATGGTATAAGCCTATCACGTATTGATCTAGTCTGAGTTAGTATAAACTGTTAAGTTATGTCCTGAACCGAGCTGATTAGATCTAAGTCAAACTCCTTCTTCAGAACCGAATTGTTTGGATGGATGATCATGTTTCCGAACTGCTTATTTCAGGTCCGTCCAGCCTTGTGCAAGAACGTTTCAAAACTTGTCCATATCCTTTTCAAGACCAATCTCTAGGTGAGTATAGGGTGATGTGGTGTTAGATCAAATGTGTGTGTGTGATTGAATGGAATGGAACTATATCGGTTAAGTAGTAAAGTCCCTTAATCCTTTGAAAATATGTGGTGTTTACTTAATGTAAACACTTAACACTTAAAGATAAATTTGAAAGTACACATTGAGGTTAAGCCACTTCTTAGTACTTGTTCTCAAGTACTAATTATAAGTATAAATAATGTATGGATTAATTATGAAATAATTAAGAAATTAAGTATTAAGTGAAAACTCATTATTAAATCACTATCCCTAAATTCCCGCATTACCGTGACTTGGTCCTGCGAATGGAACAAGGTCATGAAGACACGATGATGGGGTAGCACCCTGGAGGCCGTGTACTGCTGGATGATGCAGTCCCGACTGTTCATTAAGACGTTCGAGGATGATGATAATGCTAACTCACTACTCTCGGTTAGCCTTTGTGGTTTGTCGAGTTTAGTATATATATATTGTAATTATAATTGAAGTGATGAAGGGCGGGTAACAAGGAAGTGATAGATAAAATGAGATTCACATTGATGAATAATATATTAAAGTATAAATCAAGTACTTGTATGTTCATGTTCATTCTTTGATGATTGTTCGATTGTACTATTGATTGTGTAGTGATCTAGATTCACTGGGTAAACTAGTTACTCACGACTCATTGTATTGTGTGCAGGTAACCACTAGTTGGGAGATGACTCTTCTTTTTGGACGGAAGGAACGGCCAACCAGCGGTAGTATTTTGTTGTCCTTGCAACGTATCTTTTGTTGTATATTTACTTAAGACGTTGTTGGGCGTTAGGCCGTAGGGTGAAACTATAACACTTTGTAAGATATTTAAAAGTAAATAAATAATGTATAAAGGATGTTTATAAATTACTACTTATATGATATTAGTCCTTGTCCAGGACAAACTAACTATCGGATACTCGGTCGGGTTGAAAAGCCTTGGTCGATATCCGGTAGGAGCGTTGGTGTTCTCAAATTGCTAGTCCAAGGTGATCGGAATTTTTCTGTGAACCTCAGGACGGCTTTCAGGGAACATCGACCGTGTCATTTCAGGTCATCTACGATCGGGGGTGTCACAAAGGTGGTATCAGAGCATTGTTCTACGATGCTAGAATGGGACTTGTTTCAAATATTTTTCAAGTCAAAAATGTGTCGCAAGGATAATCAGGATATGCTGGTTTGTTCCTTATTTTAGAAATAGATTGAACTGGGTAGAAAATTAATATGAACTTTCGCTGCAGATGCCACCAAGACGGGCACGATGTGGTGGAGCTTATCTACTGATACTTATTTCATCATCTGCAGACTCTTCCCGCCATCTACTCCGGCACCACTTTCTACTCCTAGCTTTGAGGCTACACCTTCTGGCACCAGCATTGAGTCTGATCCGTCTGAGGGATCATATGATAGCCCTCAAATTCAGATACCGATGACTATGACACCTGATCCGTACTATACAGACATCGAGGTAGATGTTGTACATGATTATGCTGCTCATGCTGCTGATTATCCTGCACTCATGCTGCTGATCATCCCGCTCATGTTGCTGATCATCCTGCCGCACATGCTGTTGCCGCTGATGATATTACACACGTCCATGATGAAGCAACACCCGCAGCAGAACCTGCACCAGTTCCGACAGATCCGCCGTTGGTAGCTATTCTCGAGTTGATGGCCGAGATGATCCGTTTACAGGAGCAGGCACTGAATGCACAACGTGCTCAGCCAGCTACAATACCTACCACTTCTCATCCGGACTTCCTGAAGATTCTTATGATCATGAAGAACTTGGGGACAAAACACTACCAGGGAGGGACTGATTCCTTTGAAGCTGATGCATGGCTGCGCAATCTCAAACAGAACTTCGCTGCAACCCGCTGTCCGGTAGAATTCAAGAAGGACGTAGATGTTTACTATCTGGAGAAGGACGCCATCCATTGGTGGCTAAGTGTGGAGAGGAGTTTTGGAGATTTCCAGCTGACTTGGGATGACTTCCTTACTGCGTTCATTCAAAAGTATTTTCCACCGGAGGCAAGAGAAAGATTGGAGATTAAGTTTATGGAGCTAGTTCAGGGAGGTTTATCAAGAAGTTTCTTAGGGGACTTAGTCCGGATATCAGGAGCAAACTCGAGGCAGTAGAGTTTCATAGATTTGCTGATCTTGTGGAGCGTGCGGTGAATGTTGAGGAAGCCATTGCTGTTGAGAGAGCTTCTGCTAGCCATTCCGCACCACCGAGACGTCCATCTATTCCATTCCAGTGTCAGCCATCTTCGGTGATGCAAAGGAGACGTGGAGGTAGAGTCTTTCGGGGAGGTCGTTCGGGAGGACCGAGACCTAGAACCCCAACTTGTTTCAGTTGTGGCCAGCTTGGCCATGTTAGGCGAGATTGTCCGACCATGAGGCAACTCCGACCAGCGGTACCATCTCACATCACTTGCTTTACTTGTGGAGAGCACGGACATTATGCGACTTCTTGTCCACTCACACATTCTTCTCATCCTGCTACACCGAGAGTTCCACCAGTCGTACCAGGTAACCCACCCTTACCTTTGCCTCCGGCGAAGCGTCAGTCTACAGCCGGTGGAGCTTATGCTTTAGAGTTACCAGGACCATCCAGACCACCAAAGGGTCCTATCTCAGGTTTGTTTTCTTACCATTGAGTGTTATTTGATTTTTTTTTTAAAAATGTTATATAAAATTGTTGAATGAATAATTGACCTCGAAGTCAATTATCTCTAGGTTCTTTGGTTGTGGGCGGTATATCTGCGCATATCCTATTGATTCGGGAACAACACATAGTTTTGTAGCTCCTGAAGTAGCGTTGAGATTTGAAGGAGACTTTACTAAAGTGAATTTAAGTATTCCCGTTTAAACTCCCGGAGAACAAGTTCTTGAAACTGAAGGCTGTTATCTAAGAGTTCTGATTGTTATCCAAGAGATGGTGTTCCCAGATCATCTGTTAGTACTTCCATTAGAGCGGTACAGGGTAATACTAAGAATGGATTGGCTGTCTAGCTATCGAGCTCACCTGGATTTTGGTCGAGGGAAGATTACGTTTGAAAGCGATACCCAACCCCCTTTAGCTTACTATGGCATAGTACCGAGCTTCGAAGCATCGTTGGTATCAGCTTTGAGAGTTGGAAATCTTCTGGAGCAGAGTGAAGAAGTCTACTTAGTTACTTTAACTACAGGACACGTAAAAGATGAGAAAGAGCAGAACCTAGAAAACATTGCAGCGGTCAAAGAATACGAAGATTTATTTAAGGCATTAGAAGGACTTCCACCATCGAGAAGTAATCCCTTTAGTATAACCTTAGAACCTGGATCAGCCGCAATAGCAAATGCACCATACCGAATGGCACCGGCCGAGCTTTCTGAGTTGAAGCAGCAGTTAGCCGATCTTCTAGAGAAGGGTTTTATTCATCCTAGTTCATCACCGTGGGAGCACCCGTGTTGTTCGTGAAGAAGAAAGACGGAAGCATGTGACTATGCATTGATTATCGGGGAATCAACAACGTGACCATCAAGGACAAGTACCCACTTCCAAGAACTAATGAGCTACTAGACCAGTTGCTAGGAGCGAGTTTGTTTTCCAAAATCGATCTAGCTTCCGGCTATCACCAAATTCCGATATCTGAGACTGACATCATGAAGACTGCCTTCAGGACACGATACAGACATTTCGAGTCTGTAGTAATGCCCTTTGGTCTTACAAACGCCCCGGCTGCTTTCATGCGTCTAATGAACGAAGTATTTCGGGACTATTTGGATGAGTTTGTTATCATATTCATCAATGACATTCTCATATATTCCCGAAGTGTCGAAGAACACGAGAAGCATCTACGCTTAGTCCTTGAGCGGTTACGGGATCAAAGGCTTTTTGCTAAGCTTAGTAACTGCCATTTCTGGAAAAGAGAAGTTGGCTTCTTAGGTCATCGAGTATTAGAACAAGGAGTTGCCGTTGATCCAGAAAAGATAGCTACTATTAAAGAATGGCCTCTTCCGACTTCTGTTACTGAGATTCGGAGTTTTCTTGGATTGGCCGGCTATTACAGGAAGTTTGTTCAAGGGTTCGCAAGCACATCAAAGCAACTGACTCATCTAACTGGTAAAGGTGTCACCTATGAATGGAGTTCAGAAACCGAAGAAGAGTTTGATAAACTGAAGCAAGCATTGACGTCTGCACCTATCTTAGCTTTGCCTAAACCTAACCATCCGTACACCGTCTATACATATGGATCTCATGTTGGATTAGGTTGTGTGCTGATGCAGGACGACAAGGTAATCGCCTATGCATCAAGACAACTAAGAAAGCATGAAGTAAACTATCCAACGCATGACCTGGAAATGGCTGCAGTAGTATTTGCTCTTCGGATTTGGCGATCATATCTATATGGAGAGAAGATCCAAGTGTTCACCGACCATAAAAGCCTTAAGTATCTTTTCACTCAACCTGATTTGAACCTAATGCAAAGGCGATGGATGGAGTTTGTAGCTGACTACGACATGCAGATCCTATACCATTTAGGAAAAGCAAATATTGTTGCTGAGGCTTTGAGCCGAAGGAAAGTTGATGTGTATATTGAAAAGGAACTTCAGAATCTTGAAGCAGAGTTCAAGATAATTAGTTTGGCTGCCTTGGAAGGAGAGGAAGGAGAACCTTTAGGATTTCAAGAAGTGAGCCAAGCCGGTTTACTTACTTGTATCCGAGAAGCACAAATGAGAGACGAGAACCTAAAGAAGATCCGAGAAGAGCTGAATGAAGGTAATTTTAGAGGATATCAAGTTGCCAATGATGGAACCTTCTTACTCAATGGTCTAGTAACCATTCCGAAAGGAGAAGGACTTCGAGAGGATATATTAAAGACTGCACACCATTCTCTCTTAAGCATTCATCCCAGAAGCACTAAGATGTATCGAGATATCAGAAAGTATTATCACTGGCCAGGGATAAAACAAGATGTTGCTGTATGGGTTTCTCAGTGTCAAACTTGCCAACGGATAAAGGCTGAACACCAAGTACCAGGGGGGTTACTTCAGAGTCTACCAATCCCTGAATGGAAATGGAATGCAGTAGCGATGGATTTTGTTTCTCGTTTACCTCGAGCATCAGCCCGCGGGAATGATGCTGTGTGGGTAATCGTCGATCGTCTTACCAAGTCCGCTCATTTCCTACCTGTGAAACTGACAGACAAAGTAGAGACGTTAGCAGAGATATACTTGGAAGAAATAGTAAAGCTTCATGGAGACCAGCAAATATAGTATCAGACCGAGACCCACGCTTTACAGCTGAGTTTTGGCGAGCCTTCCAACAATCTTTGGGTACTAACTTACATATGAGTACCACGTTTCATCCAGAAACCAATGGCGAGACCGAACGAACCATCAAAACTCTTAAAGATCTTTTAAGGTTGTGTATCCTCGACTGGAATGGTCCGTGGGATAATTTTTTGCCGCTGATAGAATTCTCCTACAATAACAGCTACCACTCAATTATTGGTATGTCACCGTACGAAGCTCTGTATGGTCAACCATGTAGAACACCAATGTGTTGGAGTGAAGTTGGTGAACGAAGAATCCTTGGTCCAGAGATAGTAGATGAGACTGCCGAGTAGGTAAGGATAATTCAAGAAAATATGAAGAAAGCCAAAGACCGCCAGAAGAAGTATGATGATCGCGGTAGAAGAGAAGTCATCTTTGCAGTGAGTGATCTAGTCTTCCTGAAAGTAGCTGCCAAGAAAGGAAAGGATCGGTTTGGGAAGGTTGGAAAACTGGCAACACGCTACATTGGTCCGTACAGAATTGTTGCTAGAGTTGTAGAAGTAGGCTATCGACTTGAACTTCCCCCTGATATGTTTATGCACCCGGTATTTCATGTATCGATGTTGCGTAAGCATATTCCGGATCCGAATATGGTCGAGCCACAACGACCAGAGAATCTGCAACCAAACCTAACTTATCCTGAAAGGTCCTTTGCGGACAGGCGAGCGTCGTATCAAGAGATTAAAGAACAGAGAGATTTATCAAGTTCAAGTATTTTGGGGATAGCGTCATAGAGTTGTAGTCACATGGGAGGATGAAGATAAGTTCAGAGCCGATTACCCAGAATTCTTCTCAGATACCCCAGATGTCCAGTAAAGTGTCCACTTGTATTTTTAGAATTCGAGGATGAATTCTTTTGAGAAGGGGGGGGGGGAGAAGAGTGTAATGACCCTCCCGAGTGGATATAATTTTGGTCGAGAAACTTTTGAAAAGTCAGATTTGAGTTTAATCGATCATAATTAAAAATAAAGATCGAACCGATGAATTAATGACTCGACGGTATTTTCTTGTGGTTGAAAGGACTTCCCTTATTATTTCTGGTCAAGTAATAATTATGTTGGTCGAATTTTATTTAAGTTAGATGAGTTTGGTTGAAGCAAGACAAAAATCAAAGGTCGAGGAAATTTTAGTCGAAAACTATCCGAAAATTACCGACAAGCTTCTTAAAATTCCTTATAAATCATCCATGGTCCTTCAGCACCTTGTCTGCCTGCTTTCTCAGCACAAGTCACATGACAAGCACAAGCTGCCTGCTTGCTTGCTTGCTGGACAGATCATGTGAGAAGCACATGATTTATAAACCTTTCTTAAGGGGAAGGAAATGGAAGCTGCTGGTGTCTGGGTGTGTGAAGCAGGACTCCAGCTGTCCTTTCTCACTTCTGCTTTGTGTTAATCTCAGACACTCAGCTAGGAACACTCCTCAGCTATATAACCCCTTCAGGGAGCTACTTGCACGTTTTTGTTGCTGAGAGAAAGAGAGAATTTCAATGAAAAAAATCAGAGAGAAAGAAGTAAAAATCAAGAGAAAGATCAAGAAGGAACCTGAACGAAGTTCATCACCAGTTTGCTCAGTTTGTTTTTTTGAGAAGGATCATAAGGTAAGGGAGTTTTAGTAAACCCTAAACCTAATTCAGCTTCTGTTATGAACCAAACCCTCATCTCTCTTTGTGATCCAATACAGCTGTGTGTAAAGCTTGGAGAGGAGATCCGTTTAAGGCCATCTAACCGTGGTGATCTAGGGTAAGCCTTATCTACCAGCCTTAGCCATGTTCTGAGAAATTCCATGTGTTGTTAAGCTAAGGTCATGGTCGGATCACTTGTTTAAGATGTTGTACTGATCAGTTTAGTTTAGTTTCGGTTGGAATCAAACTTTGAAAAGTTCTAGCTAAACTGTTTATGGTCTGAGTGAAATTAAAACGAGATGAACTGACCTTGTCCTTAACCAACCTTGTCTGAACCGAACTGATATGATATAGGAGGAGTAGAACCGAGCTTGAACTGAACTGATTTAAGTAGTTAAAGTGAACCAAACTACCGAAATATTATTGTTCTGAACCGAACAGAATTGATCTTGTCTAGTCCTTGTCTGAGCCGAGATCTCTATGGTATAAGCCTATCACGTAATGATATAGTCTGAGTTAGTATAAACTGTTAAGTTATGTCCTGAACCGAGCTGATTAGATCTAAGTCAAACTCCTTCTTCAGAACCGAATTGTTTGGATGGATGATCATGTTTCCGAACTGCTTATTTCAGGTCCGTCCAGCCTTGTGCAAGAACGTTTCAAAACTTGTCCATATCCTTTTCAAGACCAATCTCTAGGTGAGTATAGGGTGATGTGGTGTTAGATCAAATGTGTGTGTGTGATTGAATGGAATGGAACTATATCGGTTAAGTAGTAAAGTCCCTTAATCCTTTGAAAATATGTGGTGTTTACTTAATGTAAACACTTAACACTTAAAGATAAATTTGAAAGTACACATTGAGGTTAAGCCACTTCTTAGTACTTGTTCTCAAGTACTAATTATAAGTATAAATAATGTATGGATTAATTATGAAATAATTAAGGAATTAAGTATTAAGTGAAAACTCATTATTAAATCACTATCCCTAAATTCCCGCATTACCGTGACTTGGTCCTGCGAATGGAACAAGGTCATGAAGACACGATGATGGGGTAGCACCCTGGAGGCCGTGTACTGCTGGATGATGCAGTCCCGACTGTTCATTAAGACGTTCGAGGATGATGATAATGCTAACTCACTACTCTCGGTTAGCCTTTTTGGTTTGTCGAGTTTAGTATATATATTGTAATTATAATTTAAGTGATGAAGGGCGGGTAACAAGGAAGTGATAGATAAAATGAGATTCACATTGATGAGTAATATATTAAAGTATAAATCAAGTACTTGTATGTTCATGTTCATTATTTGATGATTGTTCGATTGTACTATTGATTGTGTAGTGATCTAAATTCATTGGGTAAACTAGTTACTCACGACTCATTGTTGTGCGTGCAGGTAACCACTAGTTGGGAGACCTCTTCTTTTGGGATGGAAAGAACGGCCAACCAGCGGTAGTATTTTGTTGTCCTTGCAACGTATCTTTTGTTGTATATTTACTTAAAACGTTGTTGGGCGTTAGGCTGTAGGGTGAAACTATAACAGTTTGTAAGATGCTTAAAAGTAAATAAATAATGTATATAAGATGTTTATAAATCACGAGTACTCATATGATATTAGTCCTTGTCCGGGATGAACTAACTATCGGATACTCGGTCTGGTTGAAAAGTCTTGGTCGATATCCGGTAGGAGCGTTGGTGTTCTCAAATTGCTAGTCCAAGGTGATGGGAATTTTTCTGTGAACCCCGGGTCGGCTTTCAGGGAACATCAACCGTTTCACCGGTCATCTACGATCGGGGGTATCACAGTCGTAGTGGGTCCACTTCACGCCATTTCGGGTAGGATAGAGTTGATGTCCAGGTGCCACTGCTTCAGCCGTCCACGCACCAGAGCGAGGTCGCCACCAACAGCTCCAGCACAAACACGCAAGACAGACACGGACACTACCGATGAGGAGTAGCCTTACATTTTTCTCTCCTCCTTTTTATTTCATTTTCAGACTTATGCTTGAACTTATTTTATTTCGTTTCCTTTGTTGTATTTCGAACTTATGTTTGTTATTATCATGTTTGCTATTTTAGCATGAATATTTGAGTGTCTAACAGTGCTAACACAAAGAGAGAGGATCATATTGTGGAGATTTTAGACACTTTTTACAGTTACTTGCCAACAGGTTCATGTTGTTTGTCAACCATCGATCGTTAGTCGTTTGGTACCGTCGATCAATGGAGACTATGATAGAGAGGTACAAGTTCTTAAATCCTAAAAACTAACTTATTTCCATTCCAGTTTATTTAAACCCGCCAATCTCAGACCATTTTAACACTGGGACGATGTTATTCAAGGCTGGGGGAGGTAGTTGTTGATACCGTATTTTATTTTTGATGTTTTATTTCTTACTAACAATTTTTAAAACTGTTTTATTGAGTCAAAATTAAAAGTTAGGTATAGACAATAACCTTTTTCTGGAACAGTTTGTTTCACCATCTTCTAGCATCATTCTGAGATTGAATGGAAAATCTAAGTAGATTGATTATCCTGTAACACCCACACTTGCTAAGAACTTCTGAAGGAACCAAAGCTAACCTCCAACCTAAGTAAATATATTTGCTTGTTCAGGGGACTGGTATACATAGGATTGGAATCCTCTTGCAAATCTGAAAGGTAAAAGTACTTTACTTTCTGACCCTCCTCTCACCTTTCTTCGGCATCTAAAATATATATATACATATAAAGAAAAGATTGAGATGACTTCCTGAGATGCAGAGGTGTAGGTACATTCTTATTCTAAGGAATGATAACTCATTGTTGGAAGCGAGGGGTAGGTACATTACCGATGAACCCGCTACTCGCCTACAAATTTGCCACCTAAAATAAAATTGAAAAAGATGACCTAATGTTTGTATCGTCAAAATTAATCATTTGATTTGAGATATAAAAATATCAAGAGAAGATAGAACAGAGAGGAAAAAGATTAAAAAGGTTACATGTGGATCAGACACTTGATTGTGTAAGAATCCACGTGTCCTCTGATCGATACCCCCATGATAAAGCATGCACCCTATATTATGTATTTAAATGAGTATAGTAGAGGGTATGTCAGATAGGTTTTGGTAGGTTGTGGTAGGGAAGATTTATTAGATAAGTAAAGTACAAGGAAATGCTCTTGATGTGGTTGCAATAGAAACTTAGGTGAAATAGTGTTCTAATGAGCTGATAAGTCTTTGTGTTTCAAACCTTTCACTGATTCATTCTATGGTTTACTTGAGGGAAAACATATGATAAGTCTGGGGGAGTTGATATGTCATGGTTTTAACCTGATTTCACCCATGATATATATATGGTTTTAGAGTCTTTTATATGCAATTGGTATTATTTTAGAGTTTTTACAGGTCCAGGTACTCACTGGAAGCAGTTGGAGCTATTAGATCATTCTGGAGCATTGAAGAATGCTCAGCCGAAAACTCGAAGTCAAAACCAAAATACGCAGAAACCATCAATCGACGTCTCAACCTGACTGTTAATCGACAGTCAACACTTCCGCGAGTTAATAAGATTTGAAGAAATCACTATTTTACCAAGAAGTTCCATTATTTTCAAGTCAAGTCCCTGGACGCATTTTAGACTATTTATTAGGTTTCTTAGCTGTTTGACAAGATACGCTTGTTTTACAACCCTTTTGATACTTGCAACTTTGACGGCTACCATTGGAGAGACAGATCTATTCCATTTACATACTAAGATCTTGAAATCCCTTGTTTCTTATTGTTATTTCTATGCAATTTACTCAGTTATTCATCATGTTTATCACAATCATGTCTGAGTAGTCCATTGTTAGATTTGGGGTTCTTCTAAAGTAGTTAATGGCTTGCTGATGTTATGAAATTGGTAGGGTTATTCTAATTAGTTCTATCTTTAAGTAGATCTTAATGTTAAGTTAAATCTTATCACCTCAACATTATATTATAGGATGTTGTAGCGCAAGCGAAAGCTTGGCTATACCCTGAAACATGTCTTAAACAGTCCAAAACTCTATAATCAGACCGGTGCCCAAAAAGGTTTTCAGCTCCATTGGCCATTGCAAGTATATCTGCTACATTCTCCTTCGTGACGTATAGAATTATGCCATCCATAGCTCTTGCGTGACCATCTGGATCTCTCATAATACTGAACTCATCTGGTTGTAGATAACCAGCTTCTCTGTCGTGTTCGTCTGCTGAATCATGTTCGGGTTCTGCTTCTTGCTTAGTATCAATCGATGGTGTATAGTTGCCGTCGATCGATGTCGATTTCTCCGGTTCGTGGGAAACATGAAAAACTCCAGCCTCTTCCATAGAAATCCCTTGGTACTTGATCATCTCTTCTTCTATGTAATGTTCATCGTGGGCTAGGTTGTAATCGTAATCAGCATGTTGGGTGTGGATCGTCTATGTGGTATGGGTGTCGATTGATTGTTGATCTGCAGGATTGTCGACCGATGCTAAGGGTTGGGTGTCGATCAATGCTCCATCTACCGATTCCTCATTACACTCGTAATCGCAGAAAGATGTGGCCACAAGCTCTGCATCATTACATAATGCGATTAAGGTAGCCTTTTTCTTGTTTTTAACAGGATCATAAAAGATATTTTTATCAATTAGAGATATATAAAACTTGTTTAACTGCATGTCGCATATGGCTCCCACAATAGCCACGAAAGCTCTCCCAAGTAGTAACGAAGAGTTCCAATCAATCCTGATGTCAATTACATGAAAGTCTACTGGGACTAAGGTGTTGTTGATCTGTACTGGAACATCTTTTACCATCCCTCCTGAGTTTACTTTTGAGCAGTCCACGAATGTGAATGAATCGTTAGAGGGTCCAATCTTAGGTTCAGCTCTTCTGCCATAGACTTTGGCATAATGCTCACTGAAGATCCAGTGTCGCAGAGGGAGTTAGGATATTTGTTTCATTTGATGAAGCATGGAATCACAAACTTCCCAAGATCACTTTTCTTTTTCAAACAGGTTCTCTGTTTCAACTTCTCTCGGAGGTGATTGAACATGGTTTCTATCTCATCATCTGTTTCCCTTGTTTACCTGAAAAACATCCACAATATGTAAGTATAATAAGATTCTTCAAAAGATATATCTAAAGGAATTTCAAAAACTCTTTTAGCAAACCCATCCCTCTCATTCTCATTGGCTTCTCTGCCTAGATGTTTTGGGGTCTTTTGCCTCCTCCTTGAGTTTCCCTCGTCTTATCTATCAAGATCTGTAGATTCTGACGTGTCTGTATTCTGTTCTGAAGTTGTTGTTTTTGGATGCACAATCATACTTGCGTTGAGGTTGGGTAATCGGACTGGGTTTCCAAGCTGTCGATCGATGACAGGCATGGAGTGTCGATCGATTGCTTCGTCTCTATGTCGATCATGGTATCGATCGATGTTAGATGATTCGCATGAGGCTATCGATTCTGTAAGTTTCACCATCGGTCGATGCTCGTTGTCTTGTGTCGATCGACGCGGATGGGAATTTCCAAGTGATATAGAATTTCCACGCGAAAGTTGCTGTCTTGGGGTTTCACTTCCTGCCACAAATCCTCATCAATTAGTGCATTGACATGATGCCTTTGCCCAGTCTCCATCTTCTCCTTAATCAGTCTCTCATGTCTCCTAATGGTATCACTTGTTTGCATCACTTGGTGTTCCAACTTCTTCACATGGGTGCTGAGGTTTTCGAACTTGGTGTTGAGGTTGAGGTACAGACCATCTCTCTTTACTTGAAATCAACATTCATCTTTTCTGTCCCTTTAGAATTTATCAATCATTGCTTCAATCTTGCTTCCTTGAGTTTCAGGAGGAGGATTTGGTAGTAGGAAGAACCATATGTCCTGTCGTTGTTGAAGGGCTTTCACTGTGAACTCTAATTAAAATTACTCCTTTGACCAACACCATAGGAATTCCTGCTGAACCTTGGATTCCCTTGTCTCTGGAAACCATTCCCATCGATGTAGTTCACATCCTCTTCTTCAATCTCATCTTCTCCAGAGTCTATCGCTTCTACCTCTGCAAAAGTAACTTGTTTTCTGAAAAATATCTAGACACTATCCAGCTTCGCTTATACCTCTTCAATCTGGTCCTTGCTTATTGTTGGAGTTGTTTTTTTCCTCTCAAAATCAGTGTTCCTGGTACTGCTACTAGATGCCAGATTCTAAATCAATCTTGTAGCTTCTTCAGAGCACGTAGTGCTTTTCTGCTGCGTACTTCTGTTTTTCAAAATCAGTATCGATTGATGGCATGATGCTGCCGTCGATCGATGTTAATCTATATGGTCCACTTGCATGTTGTTTTTGAAAAATATCCAAATCTTGCTTCATCTCATCCATGGGTGTAGTCAAACCGGTGAGGCACTTGTCTATATGATAGTAGACATCATCAAGCCTCCTGTAGAAATCATCCAATGACATCTCTTCAGCTTTGTAGATCTCATGCACAATATCGTCAATCTCTGCTCTGCTGTATGTCTTTTGCTTCTGCCTAGAGATAGCGATCTTTGCTGCATGTTCTGGTAAACATATGAAGCTCAACTCAAACATAGTAGCTCTCTCTAGAACCGCTCTGATGTCGTCTTCTTGCACATTGAAAACTCTTCCGTCTATAGCTCGTGCATTACCATTATCATCTTTGTAGATGCCATACGCATCTTTCTTCTCCCATTGTAAAATTCTTCTGCAATTTGCGTCATAAGCTCTTTGTCAATGCTCTATGCGACCGTCTATCAGTAGTGGGTTTATCCAACCGATCAATCCTTGATTTTCTGAACTAAAGGGGTTAGATGTACAAAACTCATGGACTCCTGGAATGGTGGTATCGATCGATGCATGCTTGTTGTCGTCGCTCGAAGTTTGATTGTGGATCGGCTCGTGCTTCTGCTCCTTTCTGTCGATCGATGCCAGTACGTGTGCGTCGATCGATGGCTGTTGTTGTTGACCAAATAAATTTCCTGATCCTATAGCCATAATAAGGGTGTCTGCTACATCCTCCTATGGTATATTTAGAATTCTCCCATAAAGATCTCGTGAATGTCCTTATGTATCTCTGAAAATTCCAAACTCATCTGCTCTGAGATAACCATCTTATGTATCTTCTGCTCCAAGTAAGTGTTCTGGTTTTCGTTTGATGTCGTTCGATGGCCAAGATATGCTGACGATCGATGCTCGATTATCCACTTTCGCATTCATTACCCAGCCAGCTTCTTCAAGTGCCAGGCCGCGATACTCAATCAGTTCTTCCTCTATGTAATATGCATCGTATTTTTCGTTATCTCCACAGTATCCTTGGCATGCCTGATTGGTGTCGATTGATGGTGTATGGTGACTGTCGATCGATGCTCGATAATCAGACTGGTGGCCAAAAAGGTTTCCAGCTCTGTTGGCCATTGGAAGTATATCTGCCACATCTTCCTTCGTGACATGTTGAACTCTGTTGTTGAATCTAGTTTGGTCTATGCTTCATTCCCATTATTGGTCAATGGTGTATGGTTACCGTCGATCAATGTTGATTTCCCAAGTTGATGGGAAACATGAAAAACATCAGCCTCTTCCGTAGCAATCCCTCGATCGGTATTTGATTATCTCTTCTTCTTTGTAATCTTTGTCGTACCCGAGGTAGGTTGGGTTGTAATCGAGATTTGTATGGTAGGTGTTGATCGGTTCTGAAGTTTGAGTGTCGATCGATTCTATAGGGTGGGTGTCGATCGATTGTTGAACAGTAAGTCCGTCGATCGATGGAATGGGTTGGGTATCGATCGATGCTCCTTATTCTGATTCCTCATTGAACTCGTAATCGCAGAATCATGTGGCCCCAAGATCTGAATCATTAGAAAATTCAATCAGAGTAGACTTGTTCTTATTCTTAAGAGTTTCATAAAATATATTTTGATCAATTAGAGATAGATACAACCTATTTAACTTTATATAGCATATATGTCCCGCTGTAGCCATGAATGTTCTCCCAAATAGTAGCGAAGAGTTCCAATCTATCCTGATGTCCATCACATGGAAGTCTATTGCTACTAAGGTATTGTTGATCTGCACTTTAACAGATTTTACCATCCCTCTTGAGTTCACTCTTGAACAATCTACAAATGTGAAAGAATCGTTGGGGGGTTCCACTTTCAGGTTCAGATCCTCTGCCATAGACTTTGGCATAATTCTCACTGATGATCCAGTGTCACAAAGGACGTTGGGATATTTGTTTCCTTTGATGAAGCATGAAACCACAAATTTTCCAGGATCAATTTTCTTCTTCAGATAGGTCCTCTGCTTCATCTTCTCTCTAAGGTGATTGAACATTATCTCTATATCATCATCTGTCTCCCTTGTTTCCCTGAAAAACATCTACAATTTGTGAGTATACTAAGCTTCATCAAAATAAATATCTAGAGGAATTTTTATAACTCTTTTAGCAAAGCTATTCATCTACTTTTCTTTGGCTTCTTTGCGTTGATGTTTGGGGATCTTTTTCCTCCTCTTTGAGTGTCCCTCTTCTTCTCTATCAAGATACATAGCTTCAGATGTGTTTGTATTCTGTTCTGAAATTGTCATGGTCGGACGTACAATCAAAATTGCATTGAGGTTTGGTTGTCGAATTGGATTTCTCTCCTGTCGATTGATGCTGAGAGTGTATTGTCGATCGATTCTCCTATCACTCTGTCGATCGATGTCACGAGTCCGTTATCGATCGATGTCACGAGTTTGTTGTTGATCGATGTTAGTCGATTCACACGAAGCCACTGATTCTGTAGGCTTCGCCGTCGATCGATTCACACTGATTGGTGACGATCGATGCGAATGAGAAGTGCCGAGTGATATGGAATTTTCCACACAAAAATCGCTGTCTTGGGGCTTTTCTCTCTTCAATTCCTGCAGAAATCATCATCAATCAATGCATTGACGTGGTGCTTTTGTCCAGCCTCTATGCTCTTCTTAATCAAGCTCTCATGCCTCTTAATGGTCTTACTTGTTTGCATCACTTGATTCTCCAATTTCTTCACATGAGTGCTGAGGTTTTCGAACTTGGTAATTAGGTTAAGGTACAGACCATCTATCTTTCCATTGAAATCCACAGTCATCTTCTGTTGTCCCTCTAAAACTCTATCAACCATTGCTTCAATCTTGCTTTCCTGACCTTATGGAGGATGATTTTGGTAGTAGGAAGATCCATAAGTCCTGTCGTTGTGGAAGGGTCTTCGCTGTGAACTTTGATTAAAGTTATTCCAATCCGTGATGTGGACAGTCTCTCTAATATGACTTGAATCTGATCCATGAGTGTCTGAAAGACTCAGAAGGTTCTTGTGAAAAAGTAGCAATCTTGCTCCTCAGATCTTCTGCTCTTGCGTTCTTGATGTCAGTCCAGGATGTCAGAGATCCTGGTGGTAGTTGCTTAATCCAAAATGAAGCTTCTCCAGCAAGTGAGTACTTGAAGAGCTTGTAGAAAAGATAGTCCTTAGGGACTCCATTGGCTTTAATAGCAGTCACTAGATCCTCAAATCTCTCCAGATGATCCATTGGGTGCTCATGTCGCAACCCATGGTAAGGCGTCTGCGCTACCTGTCCAAAGAAAGCGGTCTTGATCTCAAAATCGTTTCTCTGAAAAGCTGGAGGACGAATGGTGGATCTGTTGGCATAGAACTGGTCTTTTCGGTTGTAGTCAGCCAGCATTCTCTGAGCTGCTTGGGTGTTAGCTTTCGGTTGAGCTAATGCGGTTTCTTCTTCTGCTTCTGCATCAGGAATTACATCCCCCTAATTGTCTATCCTTTTACCTGCTGCATTAACTTACCCTAGCAATCCTACTTTTGGGCTAATTCATGATTGCTATCAATTAACCTTAAAACTAGTTGATAACCACTCATACATTATCAAAGTAAGAAGAATAATCTGAATATAATGCATAGATAAAATATTGGGTTTCCGATACAAATCTGGCTAAGGAGTTATGAATCTTCTCCCCTAAATCCTAAAACTATAATGGAATGCTGGTGCACACAATCTGCCATTGGCACACCGCTCTCTCTGTGTAATACATAAAGTATAAATATAAAACCCTAAAATCTAGGTCAAAACTTGTCCAGGGGCAATCTTATAATCTTGTGTCTTGTCTGTAACTTGGACTTGAAATCGGTTGTCTGCGATTTGATTATCGATCGATGGCAAGTGTGCAGCATCAATCAATCTTGGTCATGTAACATCGGTCGACTCCAATGTAGTGTAGTCGATCGATGACAGTCTTGTACTTCGACTCTCTCAATGGTCAGCTACGGATTATTCTCCTCTAAATGCTCCAAAAGCTCCAAGTATCTACATATATCTCCAAAACTTACCTAGACCTGTAATGACCTTAAAACATAGCCTTGACACACAAAATAGATCTTAAATAGAGCCTATAACATGGCCTAAAAATGGTAATAGATAGGCTATATCAATAGTACTTAAGGATCGAATACATAGAGAGCAATGACACACAATAGATTTCTTATTTCTAAAGACTAATCTAGGTAATTATATATATTGGTAGCAAGTAATCAGTTTAAGGAAATATTCTTTATCAGAAGGTGTAGATGCAATATGGAAATATGATAGTAATGTAAATATGGAAATATGCTACTAAACTAACTAGATGCAATTGTAAATATGCTAGATCTAGGGTTTCAGGTTTAATGGATTATAGGGAATAGGAAGCACGGAAATGTAAATATTCTAGAACTCAAATATTAACTATTTTGACCATTTTAACTCCAACTCGTGTATGCGAGTAAAAGGAAAGACCATCGATCGACTGTTAAGGCCTGATGTCGATCGATGGTGAAATGAGAAGGAAGTGTGAACGAGATTTGATATATTCACCAAGTTAATTAAACAAGCTCTCTCATGCACCTAACAAACTAGTTCAATAGAGTTTATTCGGGCACAAAATCTACTCTCCTAGTCAAAATGTCCTACTTTCGAGTTCCTAGTTAGCTACTCTAGAATGCAAGCATTAAGCACAACTCAATTGATAGATATTATCTTAACCTAGCAATCCTAATTTTGGGTTAATCTATGATTGCCATCATTCAACCCTAAATCTAGTTGATGACTACTCAGACATAATTAAAGTAAGAGCAATAGTGTGACTATAATGCATATATAAAATAATGGGATTCCAATACAAATCTCCCTAAGGAGTTATGAATTTTTTTTCCCTAGAAACCTTAAAACTATAATAGAAAACAAAACTCTTTCCAACTCTCCACACAAACACACACACACACACACACACACACACACGCCTTTTTTGTGTGTAATACATTATTTATAAATATAAAACCCTAAAATCTAGGTCAAAACTCATCAAGGGTATCTTCATCATTTGGCTCTAACTTGGGCTTGAGATCGGCTGTCTGTGGATTGGTTATCGATCAATGGTAAGTGTGCAACATTGATCGATCTTGGTCATGTACCATCGGTCGACGCAAAGATAGTGTCGTCGATTGACGACTGTCTTCAAATTCGACTCTCTCAATAATCAGCTACGGATTCTTCTCTTCTAAATTCTCCAAAAGCTCCAAGTATCTCCATATATCTCCTAAACGTACCTGGACCTGTATATACCTTAAAACATAGCCTAGACACACATAATAGATCCAAAATAGAGCCTATAAAATGGCTTAAAACTAGTAATAAATATGCTATATCATCGGTGTAGATAAGGCTTATGTTGCGGAAGAAAGCATCCATGTCTCTAGACAAAGATGGGATCGCAAAGGTATCATGGTTGGTTACTTATATCGTTTTTTATTTACTGATGTCTGACCATTTCTTTGTTTTGCAGTTTCCGATCCTCTTCCCCAGTTTTTGGTCAACACGCTCGTTGTTAGGGACCTTCTTCGAAGCGGCCCATTCTACTGGGGTTACTTTTTCCCGCAAAAGGAAATTGCTCGTTTGAAGAGTGAGGATGAGGCGCGTCTTCTTTGCGAGAAGGCTCTCAAGCTGGAGCGAGTGCGCCTTATCCATAGTGAGAGCAGATCTGGTCGGAAAGAGATGGCCTGAATCATAAATGATCGTTCGACTCAGTTTGCGGTTGATTTTGGAGAATTCCATGAAGCGTATAGGTTCTTTGGCGATGATAGGGCCTCATATTTACAAATGTTGTGCCATGATATCAGCCCTATTGAGAGTATATTATATGTGTTTGTAGTAAGTTTTAGAATATTTAAAGGTTCATGTATGTTCTGGAAAACTTTGGTGATTCTGAAGCTTTTAAAGATGCAAAACTGCGCAGATGCGTCAGATGTTTAGCTATGGATCGAGACCTTCCCATGGTGCGATTGAGCTGATGATTTTTCATAAGATATATCTTTTAGTTATATTTCCAATGCCACCAGTTAAGGTCAATCAGGATCCTACAACCAAAGTTATGCCCATTTTACTGGAGAGTGGTATGTATGCCTCGCGAGAGGAAGTTGCCGAGAGATGAATGAGTGTCGATCGATGGCGCAGCCTTGGTATCGGTCGAAGGTTATCCCAGAAGACAGGCCAACTTGTATTAAGACCGACTAAAGCCTAGAAGCCACAAAAAATTACCAGAATGCTCATTATACGACTTAAAACCTATATATGTGTTTCTATGCCATTGTTTAGGCAGCAAGCTTTATTTTGTTCATTGTTCTAGTGTTAGGAGAGAAGGGAGGAACTCCTTAAGAGTCCTCCTGGAACTAATTTGGTTTTATATTATATATATTCTATTCATCTATGATTTATGTGACAAAGATCATGTATGAGTAGATTTCTTGTTAGGTTTAGGGTTTATTAATGGTATTGATGAATTAGCCAATCAATAGAATTTCTAGGGTAATTATTAAATCTATCAATATAATTGTGTTTATTGCTTGTGTTTAAGAGTAGCTAACTAGAACCCTGATCATAGGATAGTTAGGCGCAAGCGAGAGCATGGTCTACTACCAGAATTAATCATGTTGAGCTAGGTTGCTAGAAACAAATGAGAACTGATTTAGTTAATTTAGTGAACTTATCGAATTAGGTCATAGCTTGACTAAAGAGACCATCGTTAGACGCATGATCAGTGCCATCGATCGATTGTCATTCTGTGTCAACAAACGAGAGCTGAGACACTGGACTTAGTCAATAGATTAGACTCGCAGCGAGAGCTTGTCGTCTTTTACATTAGATATCGAGTTCTATGATTAATACCCTTAGCTTCTATCCTATATAATCCACTTGCCTGAAACCCTAGATCTAGCTATTTACTATTATTGTTTACTTACCAATCAATCAATTATCTGCTATATTTTATTTACTGCTTATTTAATCTATTTTCTTAGCTTAATCGTGACTTTATTGAGTTTATTGTGTGCCTAAGCTTCCTGTGGATTTGATCCCTAAATACTACAATTTCACTTCTCTTGGCAATATTAGTTCGTAGGGTTAATTTGATAGAAATCTGCATTGAAATACATAAAAACCCTCCTGTCAAATTTGGCGTCGTTGCCTGGGAGCGAGGATTCACCATTAAACTCAATTTGTTTGATTTAGTCTAGGTATTTTTATATTAGTTTACTTACATAAAATATTTTCTTGTGTTTCAGGTACATACATATTAGTACCAGGAAGCAATGAGGAGAGGATTTTTTGGGTTCTTCAAAAAAGGAACCTGCTGATTCGTGCACTATCCATAAGTCTATGAGGGCAGTCGACCCCCTCCAACTTGTGTTCGCTAGCAAAGTGAAGCGAGCATCGATCGACACCAACACTTCACCGTCGACCGATACTAACATCATGACATCGATCGACACCCACACTTTATCACTTTCGATCGACGGAGTAACCCTAGTATCGATCGATCGCCACTTAACTGTGTCGATCGACGGTCACCATCAGCAAGCAGGTATATAGTTTTTCCTTGTTAAAATTGGTCCTTATGATTAATTTTCTTCACCAATTTCAGACTATATAACACTGGTGATAGTGTTGTTTAAGTCTGCGGGAGGTTTACTAATGTTGCGTTCTATTTTGATTTTTATTTTCAATACTTATTCTAAAAAAAAAGAGTAGAAACTTACAGGTGTACCATTGATCGATTTTGAAGAATCAACATCGAATCAACCATGGAACATGACCATCGGTTGAAATCAAAATCGTGACATCAATCGATACTCTTTTATTGAGTCTGGAATCGAGTTTCTGTCTTAAGATATTTACTTATGATTTGGTTTTTGCTAACCGATCCTGGACGAATTAAAGTGGGAAAGTGTAATTTAAGTCTGGGGGAGGTTCTCTGATGCTATTTGATTTGTGTTGGGTCTTATTTACTATATATATATATATATATATACGTTTTTCAAAAAGTTTTATTGAGTCAAGAATGAGACTATGATCAAGATTTATTATTGACTAACCACATTTTTAGCACCATTTTTAGAAGGTTGTTTGCAGGGATTACTAGAGATACCAAAGTGGATCATCCTGCCGTTATATCACACTTGTTTAGAAAGTTTGAAGGAACCGGAGGTGATTTCCAACACTAATCCCGACATTATTTGCTTGCTTTGGGGCTTAGTATACACTGGATCGGATTCCTTCTGCAAGTCTGTAAGTACAAGTCATTGCACCTTGGGTTCCCTTCTCTCTCTCTCTCTCTCTCTCTCTCTCTCTCTCTCTCTCCATAATCTACCTGGAAGCTTAAAAGATTGAGATGATTTCCCGAGATGCAGAGGGGTAGGTACATTACCGATGACCTCACTATTCACCTACAAATTTGCCCAAAAATGAAGCTTCTCCAGCAAGTGAGTACTTGAAAAGCCTACAAAGGAGAAAGTCCTCAGGGACTCCATTGGATTTAATTGCAGTCACTAGATCCTCAAATCTCACCAGATGATCCATAGGGTGCTCAAGTTGCAACCAATGGTAAGGCATATGCGCTACAATTCCGAAGAAAGCGGGCTTGATCTCAAAATCGTTTCTCTGAAAATCTGGAGGGCTAATGGCATATCTGTTGGCGTAAAACAAGTATGGGCGGTTGTAGTCAGCCAATGTTCTCTGAGCAGCTTCGGCATTAGATTCAGGATGAGATACTGCAGCGTCTACTTCCATTTTTGCTTCTATATGAGGGATTACAGTCCCCTGATCGTCTATCTTTTGATCTGCTGCATTACGCAGATGACCGTTGAGGTCATCCAAGTCTCCACTCTCATCCCGAACCAATAATAAAGTCGCAACCATCGGAACTCGTCTGCTACTAAGTTGCTGTCGATTGATGTCGTGTGATCAATGTCGGTCGATTCTTGAGTTCTGATATCGGATGATTCTC
Organism: Moricandia moricandioides; assembly: GCA_905132885.1. Taxonomy (NCBI): domain Eukaryota; kingdom Viridiplantae; phylum Streptophyta; class Magnoliopsida; order Brassicales; family Brassicaceae; genus Moricandia; species Moricandia moricandioides. Next base: position 59,643 of record CAJHQQ010001141.1, read on the forward strand.
GAGTTCTGATATTGGTAGATGATCGAGTTCTGATGTCGGTCGATTCTTTCTGTACAGAACGGTCGGCCAACGATATGTAGGTGTTGTCGATTGATGCATGTCGTCTTCCTTGGTGGATCGTACATTCGAGTTTCTCTGCGTCTGAGAATAGTATTTCTTATCCTTTATTCCTCCTGGTACCTTTTTGCATGTACCTCAACAACAAAGGAAAAGAAAATTTTAGTAACTTGAAAGTAGTAATAAACCTAGACTAAATCCTAGAAATAAAATCTAGTAGCGATCAATGCTCCCCGCCAACGGCGCCATGGCTGTGTTTATTGTTCTTGCTGGGTATGAATATCCTAAACAAATAACTATCAAACTAACCCTAATCTTAACACACAAATATTACTCTTGCCAAGAGAGATCAGATATATTATTTAGGGATCAAATCCACAGAGAGCAATAACACACAATAGATTTCTTATTTTAAAGACTAAGCTAGGTAGATATATATATTAGTAGTAAACAATCAATTAAGGTAATTTTATTATCAAGAGATATAGACACAATATAGAAATATGATAATAATATAAATATGAAAATATGCTATTAAACTAATTAGATGAAAATGTAAAAATGCTAGATCTAGGGTTTCAAGCTTAATGGATTATAGGTAATAGGAAGCACGTAAATGTAAATATTCTAGAACTCAAATATTAACTATTTTGACCCTTTTAACTCCAACTCTCGTATTCAAGCAAAAGGAAAGACTATCGATCGACGACTAAGGCCTGATGTCTATCGACGGTGAATTCAGAAGGACATGTGAACGAGATTTGATACGTTCACCAAGCTAATTAGACCAGCTCTCGCATGTGCCTAACAACCTAGTTCATTGGAGTCTATTATGGCACAAAACCTACTCTTGTAGTCGTCCATGTCCTACTTTCGAGATCCTAGTTAGCTACTCTAGAATGCAAGCATGAAGCACAACTTAATTGATGGATATTAAATTAACCTAGCAATCCTAATTTTGGGCTAATCCATGACTACTATCATTCAACCCTAAATCTAGTTGATAACTAATCAGATATAATGAAAGAAAGAAAAATAGTCTGGATATAATTCATAGAGAAAATACTGGGGTTCCAATACAAATCTCCCTAAAGAGTTATGAATTGTCTCTCCGAAAAATATAATGGAAAAATAAACTCTCAAGAACATTCTCTCTATCTCCCTCTCTTTTGTAATACATAAAGCATAAATATAAAACTCTAAAATTTAGGTCAAAACTTGTCTAGGGCATCTTCGTCATTTGTCTCTATCTTGGGCTTGAAATCGGTTTTCTGTGATTTGGACGTCAATCGATGGCAAGTGTGAAACATCGATCGACCTTGGTCTTGTAACATCGGTCGACACCAAGGTTGTGTCGTCGATCGACTACTGTCTTGTACTTTGACTCTCTAAATTATCAGCTACGGGTTATTCTTTTCAAAATCCTCCAAAAGCTCTAAATATCTCCATATATCTTCAAAACGTACCTGGACCTGTAAAGACTTTAAAACATAATCTAGACACATATAATAGACCCTAAATAGATTCTATAACATGGCCTAAAAGTGGTAATAAATAGGCTATATCAAGCCACACCATCACTCCAATATCTTTTTGGGATATTGGAGTGAAACATCATTGATCTTCCAACGTCCATAAGGTGCATGTTCTTTCTTTCGGTCACACCATTATGTTGAGGGGTGTAATGACAACTAGTTTGGTGTAGAATCTCATGTTGATAAAGGTTTTGCTTAAAGGCATGACTTGTATACTCCATATCATTATCTGATTTCAAGCTTTGCATTGAAATGGTTAGTACATAAGTCAGAAAAGTTTTAAAGGCATCAAGAACCCAATCTTTAGATGGAATCAAGGCTATCCAAGTGTATTTAGATTTTTCATCAATGAATGTCAGAAAGAACTTATGATTATCCTTGGACAACCAAGGAGTAGTCCAGACATCTGAATAAACTAAGTCAAAAATTTATCATAAGTAGTACAATGCTTGCCTAAAATGCAAGCTTCACACTCATTGTTTTTAGAAACAACACCTGAAAACATCAATTTCAATGCTATAACATGAGGATGACCTAGGCTAGGGTTCCACAAGGCATCTTTGTTCAACACAGAAGTAGAGTAAATGAGCAAGTATAATCAGAAACACAAGCAAGATATTCTAGCATATAAAAGTCTGCCTTCGTTACTCCTTTCCACTCAATCTACTGCTCTAAATATCTTGAAGCTTCACATCATTAGGACTAAAGATCACATTGCATTGGAATTCAGTAGTATGTTTTCTTACAGATAACAAGTGCGAAGTAAATTCAGGAATATAGAAATCTCTAGACTCTTTATCAAACAATTTCAGATTGCATAGTCCCCTAATTGGTATCTTATCACCATTAGCTATCATGACATGTCCATAAGCAGGTTCAATATCTTTAATGAGTATAGTATCACTGATCATATGATGAGATTCACCAAAATCAGTTACCAATGGTTTAGATACTATATAAGCATTGTATGAATGGCTAATACTTCTAGTTGATTCATAAGCAATCTTAGACTGTCCTATAATACTACTTGGTTCATAAGACCTAGAGTGATCAAGGTTACTAGAATCAATCAAGGATCCTCCAAATGAATAACCAAGAGTGCTAACAAATTTGTCACCATTCTCCTTGAAGATCTTGATTAGAGCATTAATGTATGATCTCCTAATCAAATCATTCTGACTGAACCTCTGTCTATGCTGATTAATCGGATGAGAAGCTTGAGCAGTCACGGTCACCATCTCTTGACCATCTCCTTCAATGATCTGTCTTGAAGTACCAGTAGCACTCGACCCAGAAACACTCGACGCATTTTGCTCACTTTCTCCATATGAAAGGTGAGATCTTGCATATATGTCCTTCATGGACTTAGTCGGCTTCAAGTGTGGATGTAGGATCCATAACTGAATCTTCTTGTGACTATGCCTCTTACAATGATCACATGTCCCATTGAACTTCCTTTCTTAATATTGGGTGTGCATTACCTTGATTTCTTGAGAAACTTCAGCTTGATTAACTAGAGAGAGTTCACTTTTGCCTCTAAAGAGACCCAAATACCCTTGTTCCTTTTGGATTTGTGCACAAACCTCCTCAAGATGTGAATGTCGTCCAGCTTTAAAAATGTGCTTGATAAGATCATTCTAAGGAGGATTCAAGGTAAGCAAGAGGCCAAAGACCTTGCTTGTTCCCTCCTTTTATTTAGCTCATCCGGATCTGAAGTACTTGGGCTCAGCATTTCCAACTCTAGCCATAAAACTTTGAACTTTCCCAAGTGCCTTGTAAACTCCATTTCCTCCTAAACCAGATTGTTAATCAACCTCTTGACCTCAAACAGTCTACTAATGTTTGAGATTTTCCCATGCACTTTCTTAGTGTTTCCCAAATATCATCTCCCTTCTCACAGTAGGTGTAATATTCCAAGATTGAGGGATCAAGCAAGCTCTAAAAAGTAGATATCACAAAAAAGTTTTCTTTTTGCCACTTACATCACTTGTGATAACTTCTACATCATCATCATCATCATTAGTAATGAGCTTTGGAGCTTCACCAGATATGATATGTACCCACAGCAGTCTTCACCAAAGGCTACCATAAAAGATTTTTCCACCTTTTAAAGTAACACAACCTTGTTGTTCTCCAACTGTGTACAACTCATATAGAAGATGAGACCTAAAGGTGTGTTCTTAAGTCTTCTTGTGAATCAATCTCAGATTATGAACAAGCTGGCTCTGATACCATAAATGTTTAGAGAATCTGAGATCAAAAAGAGCTTAATAGAGATTGGATGGAAGACTTAATCGAATTCAAGACTAATGATGGACAATGTCTAAGAGACTATAAGAAGCTTAAGAATTGTCTACTTTTTATTGATGCTGAGGTTACAATATATATAGAGTAGATTACAAGGGCTTTCTAAATCAAAAGATAAGGCAAAGTGTGTGTAGTCAAAGGAAGAGGAGCGCCAATTTTAATCCGGCCAATAAGGAGTTCCACATGCTTTCATAACTTGGAATCTTGGACCAAGATACATAACCTTTCCAGCCTCTGACAGCCTGTCGAAACACACTCTTCCCCAAGATACATCACCTTTCCAGCCTCTGACAGCCTGTCAAGACACACTCTCCTTCCCTCCACAATTGTCGGATCTGTCAAGCAGGAACGGTCACTCCAGTCGAGTTACCATTTTACCCGAACCAAGTTTAATTTGGTTGTGGTTGACGTACGGTCGACCAGTACGGACTGTAGGGCTTTGTCGACCCAAAACTCAACCTTCTCCACATATTTTCAAGCCTCCATATCTCCATTTCCAATTTTATTTACCTAATTACATCTCAATACAAGTAGCGTCCTAAGGACTTAATGTCAACCAAGGAATGCTTTGTGGACCATTTGGAATTTGGCTGACCGATGAAAATTTAGTTTTTCAGTTTATTGTTTGGTTTTTTGGACTTAGATTTGTTATGAAGAATTTTCCTATGATTTTTTTTTCCGGGTTATACAATGATTGTTTGTTGTTACTTGGGCGTTCTTAGCCATAAAGTATTGTGTGATTGATATAGCCTATTTATTACCAGTTTCAGGTCATGTTATATGCTCTATATAGGGTCTATTATGTTTGTCTAGGCTATGTTTGAAGGTCATTACAGGTCCAGGTACGTTTTTGAGATATATGGAGATACTTGGAGCTTTTAGAGCATTTAGAGGAGAATAATCCGTAGCTGATCATTGAGAGAGTCAAAGTACAAGACTGCCATCGATCGACCACACTACCTAGGTGTCGGCCGATGTTACATGACCAAGATCGATCGATGATGAACACTTGACATCGATAGATGACAAATTCACAGACAGCCGATTTCAAGACAAAGTTAGAGACAAGACACAAGAATACAAGATTACCCATGAACGAGTTTTGACATATATATTGGGGTTTTATATTTATACTCTATGTATGACACCAGAGTATGGGGAAAGTGTATGGGGGCAAGTGCATGTGTATGCACCATCACTCCATTATAGTTTTTGGATTTATTTAGGGGAGAAGATTCATATCTCCTTAGAGAGATTTGTATTGGAACCCCAATATTTTATCTATGCATTATATTCAGGTTATTGTTCTTACTTTGATTATGTATGAGTAGTTATCAACTAGATTTAAGGTTGAATGATAACAATCATGGATTAGCCCAAAATTAGGATTGCTAGGTCAAGTTAATATCCATCAATTGAGTTGTGCTTAATGCTTGCATTCTAGAGTAACTAACTATGATCTGGAAAGTAGAAATGAACGACTACGAGAGAAGGTTTTGTACCAGAATAGACTACATTGAACTAGCTTGTCAGGCGCATGAGAGAGCTGGTCTAATTAGCTTGGTGAGCATATCAAATCTCATTCACACTTCCTTATGATTTCATCGTCGATCAACATCAGGCGTTAGCCGTTGATCAATGGTTTTTCTTTTTCCTAGCATACGAGAGTTGGAGTTAAAAGGGTTTGAATAGTTAATATTTGAGTTCTAGAATATATACATCTCCGTGCTTCTTATTCCCTATAATTCATTGAGCATGAAAACCCTAGATCTAGCATACTTACATTTGCATCTAGTTAGTCTATTATCGTATTTCCATATTTACATTATTAGCATATTTTCGTATTGCATCTACACCTTCCGATACGGAATATCTCCTTAAACTGATTACTTGTTACCAATATATATAATCACCTAGTTTAGTCTTTAGAAATGAGAAATCTATTGTGTGCCATTGTTTTCTGTGGATTCGATCCGTAAGTACTACCCCTGATCTCTCTTTGTTAGAGTATTGTTTTGTGTTAGGATTAATGGTTAATTTGACAGTTAATAGTTTAGGATATTTATACCCTGCTAGAGCAATAAACACACCTGTGTAAAATTTGGCACCGTTGCCAGGGAACATTGATCACCATTAGATTTAATTTCTAGGGTTTAGTCTAGGTTTGTTTTTACTGTCAAGTTACTGATTTTTTTTTCTTTGTCTTTCATGTGCATGCAAAAGAGTACCAGGAGAAACAAAGGACAATAATTACTATTCTTAGGCCCACATCAACTCGAGCGTACGATCCGCAAAGAAAGACGGTAAGCATAGATCGACGACATCTACTCAGTGTCGACCGACACTTCTTTCTAGACAGCATCGACCGATATCAGAACTCTAGCATCGACCGAAATTGATCACTTACCATCGATCGACAGCATCTCACCCGCATTGATCGACGACAGCAAACGAGTTCAGATGGTTGCACCTATACTAGTGGTTCAGAATGAGAATGGAGACTTGCATGACCTCAACAGTCATCTGCGTAATGCAGTAGGTCAAAAGATAGACGATCAGGGGGCTGTAATCCATGACACAGAAGAAGAAGCAGAAACAGACTCTGCATTAGCTCAGCCTGAAGGTAAAGCCTAAGCCGCTAGAGGCATGGAGATTTCAAGGCCAATCAGAAGACCATGGGTCGAATTTATGTTTGAAAAAGTACTGGAGGGACATCAGAAGATGAGTGTGGATTTCAATCGGAAGTTAGATTTCCTGTACCTCCACCAAAACACAAAGATCGAAGATCTCGACACCCGTGTGGGGGGAGCTGGAAAATCATGTGACTCAGACAAGTGAAACCCTTAAGAGATATGAGGCTATGGTTAGGTAGAAGAAAGAATCTGGACAGGAACATCACGTCAATGCTGTGATTGATGATGATTTTTGGGTAGAAGTCAAGAAAGAAAGGCCACAAGAGGAAAGGTTATGAATAGGAAATACGGGTTCGTTAGGCAGCTCGCACAGGAATCGATCGATGCAATAAACTGAAAATCGATCGACGGTCCCTGTGGAGTCGAGAGAATTGGGAAAATCTTCCAACATCATTCGATGCAGAGATGGTACCCAGTAGCAAAACGAGTTCATCAACCAAAGGTCACGAATACGACAACTCCAGAGCAGAAGATGGATACATCAGAGCATATGATGGTTGATAAGGCTACCGAGGGTCATCCTAGGAAAAATCCAACGATCATTCTGAAGAAGAAAAGTGGTCCTGGGAAGTTTGTGGAGCTATATCTGATCAAAAGCCACAAGTTTCCCAACGCCTTTTGTGACACTGGATCATCAGTGAGCATCAAACCCAGAGCTATGGCAAACATGTTCAACCTGAGAGTGGACCCTTCCAGTGATTCTTTCATTTTTGTGGATTTCTCTAGAGTAGACTCAGGAGGTATTTGTGGAGACGTCCCACTAGAGTGAATTCAGAATTTCTTGATCCCGATAGACTTCCATGTGATGGATATCCAGATCAATTGGAACTCTTCTCTGTTACTTGGAAGAGCTTTCATGGCTACCGTAGGAGCTATCTGTGATATGAAGACAAACATGTTGTAACATTCCTTGATTGAACATAATGTTTATTATGAAATTTATAAGAATAAACCTTCCCTCACGAAATTGTGCAATGATGTGGAGCTTTTGGCCACATGCTTCTGCGATTATGAGTTCGATGAAGAATGGGAAGAAGGAGCATCAATCGGTACCCCACCCAACCCATCGATCAACGGCCTTACAGTTCAACAGTCGATCAAAATCCACCCCATAGAATCGATCGACACTCAAACATCAGAACAAGTCAACACCTACCATGGAGATTTTGATTGCAACATAGCCTACCTCGAGTACGACGAAGACTACAAAGACGAAGAAATAATTGTATACCGAAGGATTGCTATTGAAGAGGCTGGTGTTTTTCATATTTCCCATCAATTTAGGAAATTGACATCGATCGACGGTAACCATCCACCATCGATCAATACTGGAATAAGCAGAAACCCAACGAGATTCAACTGCAAGTCGCGAAAGGGAATATGGTTATATACAATCAGATGAGTTGGTTATTATGAGAGATCCAGATGGTCATGCAAGAGCTATGGATGGCAGAATTCTACATGTCACGAAGAAAGATGTGGCAGATATACTTGCAATGGCTAATGGAGGTGGAAACCTTTTTGCCCACCAGTCTGATTATCGAGCATCGATTGAGAGTCAACATACACCATCGATTGATACCAATCAGGCTTACCAAGGATACATTGGAGCTTACAAAGAATACGATGCATATTACAGAGACGAAGAACTGATTGAGTCTCCCGGCCTGGCACTGGAAGAAGCTAACTGAGTAATCAACGCGAGAGTGGGCACTGAGCATCAATCGTCGGCATATCTTGGCCATCGAACGACATCAAACGAAAATCAGAACAATTACTTGGAGCGGAAGATGGTTATCTCAAACTAGATAAGTTTGGAATTTTCAGAGATACAGAAGGACGTCCACGAGATCTTTATGGGAGAATTCTAAATCTACCTAAGTAAGATGTAGCAGACGCCCTTGTTACGGCTAATGTAGAGATTTTCGATGAAGAGGACTCAGTAGCCAGCGTCTTTTGTTCTCCCTAAGTTTGACCCTTCCCATCGTGATCTAGAAAGTCTGCAAGCGTGCTTTTGGGTCGGTGGTGCTGTTATACATAGGGATATTGATCTTTCTGGGAACTATATCACCGGAAATCAATTTTCTAAAATTCCGCGGGAATATTTTCCCTCTTCCAAGTAAAATAAAACTAGAAACATCGTTTTTGAACACCTCATGGTCTTGTTCATCTCAACATCTCGTCACAGAAGGTAAACAACATTGACTCAAAGTCTCGTCTCCCACGGCCGAAGAGACCCTCAACAAGTCTTGTTGACCGTGGGCGACAAGACAAGAGCCATGGGCTGTGGGCGGCTAGACTTGGTGGCCAGACTTGTTGGTGAGTCTAGTAGCCCACATGCGATTAGACGTTGTGTTCGTCTAGACGCTCGTGGGCGACTGATATTGCCTATTTATTACCAATTTTAGGCCATGTTTAAGGCTCTATTTAGGGTCTATTATGTGTGTCTAGACTATGTTTTAGAGTCTTTACAGATCAGGTACGTTTTGGAGATATAGTGAAATACTTGAGATTTTGGACCATTTTAGAAGAGAAGGATCCGTAGCTGGTCATTTAGAGAGTCGAAGTACAAGAAAGTCGTAAATCGAAAACACTACCATGGCGTCAACTGTTGTTACAAGAGTAAGTTTGATCAATGTTGCACACTTTCCATCGATTGACGGCCAAATCACAGACAAACGATTTCAAGCCCAAGTTAGAGAAAAATGAAAAAGATGCCCTGAACGAGTTTTATATTTATGTGTTATGTATTACACTGAAGAGGGGGGCTCTGGAGAGAGAGAGACACAATGTTCTTGTGAGTTTAGCTTTATATTATAGTTTTAGGGTTTTTAGGGGAGAAGATTCATAACTCCTTAGGGAGATTTGTATTGGAACCCTAGTATTTTATCTATGCATTATATTCTGACTATTGTTATTTCTTTGATTATGTTTGAGTAGTTATCAACTAGATTTAGGGTTGAATGATAACAATCATGGATAAGCCCAAAAGTAAGATTGCTAGGTTAAGTTAATATCCATTAAGTGAGTTGTGCTTCGTGCTTGCATTCGAGGGTTGCTAATAAGAATCTCGAAAGTAGGACTGGACGACTACGAGAGTTGGTTATGTGCCAGAGTAGACTCCATTGAACTATGTTATTAGGCGCATGCGAGAGCTGGTATAATTAGCTTGGTGAACTTATCAAATCTCGTTCACACTTCCTTCTGATTTCAATGTCGATAGACATCAAGCCTTAGTCGTCGATCGATGGTCTTTCCTTTTGCTCGCATACGAGAGTTGGAGTTAAAAGGGTCAGAATAATTAATATTTGAGTTCTAGAATATTTACAGTTCCATGATTCCTAGTCCCTATAATCCATTAAGCTTGAAACCCTAGATCTAGCATATACACATTTTCATCTAGTTAGTTTAATAACATATTTCCATATTTACATTAAAGCACTATCATCATATTTTCATATTGCATCTATAGTTCTTGATAAGGAATATTTCCTTAACTGATTGTTTACTACTAATATATATATATCTATCTAGCTTTGTCTTTAGAAATAAGAAATATATTGTGTGTCATTGCTCTCTGTGGATTCGATTCCTAAGTACTACACCTGATCTCTCTTGGCAAGAGTATTATTTTTGTGTTAAGATTATGGTTAATTTTATAGTTAATTGTTTAGGATATTCATACCCTGCTAAAACAATAAACACACCAATGTCAAATTTGGGGCCGTTGCGGGGGATGAGAGTGCAGACTTGTTATGCGGGAAAAAATATGTGTTAAGTGCTGTAGCATCGACCGACATCAGCACTCGAGAATCGACCGACATCAGAACTCAAGAATCACCTGGCATCAGAACTCGAGCATCGACCGACATCAGAACTCGAGCATAGACCGACATTGATCACAGAGCATCGATCGATTGCAACTTACCCGCATCGATCGACAGTAGCAGACGAGTTCAGATGGTTGCGACTTTAGTATTGGTTTGGGATGAGAGTGGAGACTTCCATGACCTCGACGGTCATCTGCGTAATGCAGCAGGTAAAAAGATAGACGTTCAGGGAATTGTAATCCCTGATACATAAGCAGAAGCGGAAGCAGGCGCTGTAGTAGCTCAACATGAAGCTAAGCCCAAGCTACTCAGAGAACACTGGCTGCCCACAAACGTCCAGACCAGTTCTACGCCAACAGATCTGCCATTCGTCCACCAGCTTTTCAGAGAAAAGATTTTGAGATCTAGCTCGCTTTCTTCGGACGTGTAGCGCATAAGCCTTACCATGGGTTGCGACATGAGCACCCTATGGATCATATACAGCGATTTGAGGATCTAGCAACTGCTACTAAAGCCAATAGATTCCCTGAGGACTTTCTCTTTTGTAAGCTTTTCAAGTACTCACTTGCTGGAGAAGCTTCATATTGACTTAAGCAGTTAACACCAGGATCTCTGACATCCTGTACTGATATCAAGAACGCTTTCTTGCATAACTTCTTTGATGACGCGAGAGCAGAAGATCTGAGGAGCATGATTGCTACTTTTTCAAAAGAGCTTGCAAAGTCTTTCAGAAACTCCTGGATCAGATTCAAGTCATACCAGAGAGATTGTCCACATCACGGGTTCAACGAAGTTAAGATTCTTAGCACTTTCTTTAGAGGTATTGGATTACAGTTTCAGATGGCTTTGGACACTGATAGTAAGGGGGAATTTTAGCACTAGGAGTCCTGAGGAAACTACGATATTGATTGAGAATTTGGCATCCAACAGCAGTACCAAGAACACAGATTATGAGAGGAAGAAATCAACTCCAGCTTTGAGCAAGGAGCATATTGAAGAGGTCAAGGAAAAACTGGATAGTCTTCAGAAATTTCTCAAGAAGCAGGTTACTTTGGCAGAAGTAGAAGCAATAGAGTCTGGAGATGATGAGATTGAAGAAGAGGATGTGAACTACATTGGTGGGAATGGTTTCCAGAGACAAGGGAATCTAGGTTTAAATAGAAACTCCTATGGGAATGGTCAAAGTAGTAACTTTAATCAGGTTTCACAGCGGAAGTCCTTCAACAACACAGGACATATGGATCTTTTTACTCCTAGAATCATCCTCAAGAGGCTCAGGAAAGAAGAATCGAAGAAATGGTTGACAGAGTTTTAGAGGGACATAAGAAGAAGACTGTGGATTTCAATGGAAAGATGGATGGTCTGTACCTGAACCTCAATACCAAGTTTGAAAACTTCAGCACCCATGTGAAGAAGTTGGAGAATCAAGTGATGCAAACAAGTGAAACTATTAGGAGGCATGAGAATCTGATTAAGGAGAAAATTGAGGCTGGACAGAAGCACCACGTCAATGCATTGATTGATGAGGATTTTTGGCAGGAAGTCAAGAGAGAAACGCTCAAAGAAAGAGATTTTCGTGTGGAAATTCTATGTCATTTGGCAGTTCCCATTCGTGTCGATCGACACAAAGCGATGAGCGTGATCGAATTCCTGAAGTATCAGTTTCTATGTGTGAATCGACTAACTTCAACTAACACAAAAACAAGATCACCGACCGACATAGAGATAGCGGTATCAATCGACAATACGACCTGAGCATCGATCGACAGACGAGAAAACCAGTTCAACTCCCGAGCATCAATACGAGTTTGGTTGTGCATCCAACCGTGACAGTTTCAGAACAGAATACAGACACGTCTGAATCTATGGATCTTGATAGAGAAGATGAGGGACACTCCAAGAGGAAGCAAAAGATCACCAAACATCAGCGCAAAGAAACCAATGAAAAAGAGATGGATAACTTTACTAAAAGAGTTTTCAAAATTCCCTTATATATTCCTTTTGATGAATATTATTTTACTCACAGATTGTGGATATTTTTCAGGGAAACAAGGGAGACAGATGATGATATAGAGATCATGTTCAATCGTCTCAGAGAGAAGAAGAAGCAGAGGACTTTTCTGAGGAAGAAAAGTGATCCTGGGAAGTTCGTAGTTTTATTCTTCATCAAGGGCAACAAATATCTCAATTCCCTCTGTGATACTGGATTATAAGTGAGCATTATGCCAAGGACTATGGCAGAGGATCTGAACCTGAAAGTGGAACCCTCCAATGATTCTTTCACATTTGTAGACTTCTCAAAAGTGAACTTAGAAGGGATGGTAAAAGATGTTCCAGTTCAGATTAACAACACCCTAGTCCCAGTAGACTTCCATGTGATGGACATCAAGATAGATTGGAACTCTTCACTACTACTTGGGAGAGCATTCATGGCCATTGTAGGAGCTATCTGCGATATGAAGTTAAGAAGTTTGTATCTATCTTTAATTGATCAAAATATTTTTTATGAACCTGCTAGGAATAAGAACATAACTACTCTGATTGAAATGTGTAATGATGCATAACATGGGGCCACATGCTTCTGTGATTATGAGTTCAATGAGGAGTAGGAAGATGGAGAATCGATCGATACCCAGCCCGGACAATCGATCTACGCGTTTGCAGTTCAGCAATCGGTCGACACCCACCCTTTGTTATCGATCGATAGTCCTACTTCAGAATACAACCCAGCCTACCTCGAGTACGATGAAGATTACAGAGAAGAAGAGTTAATCGAGTACCGTGGTATTTCTATGAAAGAGGCTGGTGTTTTTCATGTTTCCCACTGAATCGGGGAATCAACATCGATCGACGGTAATCAATCACCAGCAATCGATATTGATATTAAAGCAGAGTCCGAACTAGATTCAGCAGCAGAACGTGAGAAGGAAAAAGGTTATCTACAACTAGATGAGTTCGGTATTATGAGAGACCCAGATGGTCACGCAAGAGTTACGGATGGCAAAATTCTACATGTCACGAGGGAAAATGTGGCAGATATACTTGCGATGGCAAATGGAGCTGGAAACCTTTTCGGGAAACAGTTTGATCATTGAGCATCGATTGACGGTCACCGTACACCATCAATCGACACACATCAGGCATACCAAGGATACGCTGAAGCTTACGAAGAATACTATGCAGATTACAGAGATGAAGAGATGACTGAGTCTCGCGGCCTAGCACTAGAAGAAGTTGGCTGGGTAATGAACGTGAGACTGGATAATCGAGAATCGATAGACGGCATCTCATGGGCATCGAATGATATCAGACGGAAACCAGAACAAGAAATTAGAGCAGAAGATACATATTTTGGTTACCTTATACCGGATGAGTTTGGAATTTTAAGAGACCCAGAAAGACGTGCACGATCTCTTTATGGGAGAATTGTACATCTATCTAAGGAGGATCTAGCAAATGTCCTTGTTATGGCTAATGGATTAAGAAATTTATTTGGACAACAGCAACAGCCATCGATCAACCGTATCGATCAACATTGAGGAGCAGAAGAATGAGCCGATTCATAATGATCTATACACTTCCAAAAATCCTAGATCAATCGAGGACAAACAGTGTGCATCAGTCGAAACTACCATTCTAGGGGTACACCGGTTTTGTACTTCTAATGCATATGGTTCAGAAACTCCATGATCGATTGATTGGATCAACCCACTATCAATCGACGGTCGTATAGAGCATGGAAAGAGAACTTATGGTGCTGATGGAAGAATAATTTTCCATTAGGAAAAGAAAGATGAGTATGGCATCTACAGAGATGAGAATGGTAATGCAAGAGCTATAGACGAAAGAGCTATCGATTTTTACTTTGTTTTTGCAGACTGTTTGTGTCGACCATCGATCGACAAAATATGGGCACCATCAGTCGACAATGGATCGCGAAAATCGATCGACCACACCCGCCTACCGCCGATCGACACTCTCTTACAGAGAGAGGTATCGAGTTTTCTACTTAAACTTATGCTTATGATTTGATTTTTCCTAACCAATCTCGGGCGAATTCCATTGGGGACAATGTAATTTAATTCTAGAGGAGGTTCACTAATGCTATTTAATTGTTTTTGAGTTTTATTTCTATATTTATTTAAGTTTTTTAAAGTTTTTATTGAGTCAAGAAGGGGATTATGATCAAGAATTTATTCTATTTGACTAACCACACTTTAGAACCATTCTTAGAAGGTTGTTTGCAGAGATTACTAGAGATACCAAAGTGGATCATCATGTCGCTATATCACACTTGCTTAGAAAGTTTGAAGGAACAAAAGCTGATTTCCAACACTAATCCTGACATTATTTGCTTGCTTTTGTGCCTGGTACTCACTGGATCGGATACCTTCTGCAAGTTTGGAAGGTAAAACTCTGTGTTCTTCTAATTCCCCTCTCTCTCCCCTTCAGATTAAAAAAGGAGTCGAACAGGATTTGGTGGCTACAAGTAATAAAGCTTGATTCTTATGATTCTAGAAAGATATAAAGGTCAAAAAGAAGTGAACAAAATCTGGTGACAAAAACCATTAGGGCTTGATTCATGGAAACCTGTCCAAATATCTCAGCCAATTAAAAGAATAAAATGATACCATCAAAAGGAGGGAGACATTGACTGAGAGAAGTGAGAAGAGAGAGAGAAAAGGGATCACAGAAAACTACATGTGTACTCAGATACTTGCAGAGATAAAAGTCCATGTGTCCTTTGATCGATACTCCCAAGGTAAAGCATACACATTTCCTTTATGCATAGAAATGAAATCAATAGAGGGGTGATCAAGCTAGTATTTGCTAACTTGTTGGTAGAATGGATTTGGTTGCTATACTAGGATAAGGTATATAAAGTTTCTCTGTGATTGACTTGGTAGGATGTGGTTGCAAAAAAGTAAGGTGATAGTTATACTTAGACATTATGTGAATCTCCGCTTTTGAAAACCTGTTTCACAAGGTTTGTTTTCTTGAGGACAAGCAAAAGGTTATGTCTGGGAAAGTTGATATAGCCTATTTATTACCAGTTTTAGGCCATGTTTTAGGCTCTATTTAGGATCTATTATGTGTGTCTAGACTATGTTTTAGAGTCTTTACAAGTCCATGTATGTTTTGGAGATATATGGAAATACTTGGAGCTTTTGGAACATTTAGAAGAGAAGGATCCGTAGTTGATCATTTAGAGAGTCGTAGTACAAGACAGTCGTCGATCGCCAATACTACCTTAGCGTCGACCGATGTTACAAGAGTCGACCGATGTTACAAGACCCTCAACGAGTTTCGTTTCCTGTGGCCTACGAGACAAGAGCCATGTCTGGTCGCCAAATAGCGACGAGACATAAGCCTTTTCTCATCGCCCACTGGCAATGAGACCCTCAACATCTCTCGTCACCCAGCGGTGATGAGACCTTTCCATATCTCATCGCCCGCGGCAGACAAGAGACTAGTCATGTCTCATCGCCTACGATCAACGATGCCATCTCCCCTTCATCACTATTTCCCTTGGGACTTTACCCTACTGATTCTCATTTCGTCTTGATTGGAATTTCCGTTTAAGTTTTGTGATAATGGCAAGGTGATAGGGCCTGATATTTACCACTATTTTCCCATGATATCAGCCCTATTTAGAGTCTATTATTTGGGTTTGGAGTATGTTTTAGACTCTTTTAAGGTTCAGGTACGTTCTGGAGAACTTTGGTGATTCTGGAGCTTTTAAAGATACATAACTGTTCATATGTGTCAGATGTTTAGCTATGGATGGAGAATTCCCCACGGTGAGATTGAGCTGATATTTTGACAGAAGATATAGATTTGAGTTAGATTACCAAGGCCACCGGTTTGAGGTCCATCTGACGGTTAGATCTAAAGTTATTCCCGACATACTAAAGAGTGGTCTGTCCTCCTCGTGAGAGGAAGTTGTCGCGAAGATGAATAAGTGTCTATCGATGGCACAGACTTGGTGTCGATCGACGGTGATACCAGAAGACAGGCCCGGACTTTTATAGCCAAATTAAGCCCATAAGCCATTACAAATTACCAAAATACCCATGGACGACCTAAAATCCTATTTATATGTTTTCTAAGCTATTGTTGACGGCTACGCTTGAAACGCTTAGAAAGCTTTATTATATCTATTGTCTTAGGGTTAGGAGAGAAGGGAGGAACTTCTTCAGAGTCCTCCGGAAACTCCTTTGGTTCTTTATTTGATTTCTATACTCTATCTATTCTATTCATCTATGATTACTGTGACAAAGATCATGTCTGAGTAGATCTCCAGTTAGGTTTAGGATTTATTAATGGTATTGATGGATTAGCCAAACAATAGAATTTCTAGGGTGATTATTAGATCTATTAATAGAATTGTGTTTATTGCTTGTATTCTAGAGGAGCTAACTAGAACCCTGATCATAAGATAGTTAGGCGCAAGCGAGAGCATGGTCTACTACCACAATTAATCCTGTTGAGCTAGGCTGCTAGAAAAAAAACAAGAGTTGATTTAGTTAATTTAGTGAACTTATCAAATTAATTCATAAAGCTTGACTCAAGAGACCATCGATCGATGCATGATCATTACCATTAATCGACGGTCATTCTGTGTCAACAAGCGAGAGATGAGACATCAGACTTATTCAATAGATTAGACTCGCAGCGAGAGTTGGTCGTCTTTTACATTAGATATCGAGTTCTACTATTAATACCCTTAGCTTCTATCGTCTATAATCCACTTGCATGAAACCCTAGATCTAGCTATTTATTATTAGTGTTTACTTACCAATTAATCAATTATCTGCTATTGTTTATTTACTACTTATTAATCTATTTGCCTAGCCTAATCGTGACTGTATTAAGTTTATTGTGTGCCCACGCTCCCTGTGAATTTGATCCCTAAATACTACAATTTGACCTCTCTTGGGAAGAGTAGGTCGTAGGGTTAATTTGATAGAGTTTGCATTTATTACATAAAAACCCTCATGTCATAAAGACTTGTCTTATCGTATGAACTTTGAATCAAGCGTATAAAATGGTAGCGCTTAACTTAACACAAATTTTTATCTCGACTATATCAACGTTTTTGTTTTTTTGCGAAATGAACGGTAAATAATCCAACATTGTATGAAAAGCGATTTCTTTGAAAGAAATCGTAAAAACGCTCAAGTCACAAAACGCCAGGAAAAGGTCTAGTACGCAACTAAAGGCCCATTTAAGATTTCGAACGAGAATGAGGCTGATTAAAATGATGGTTTATCTAATTTCCACAGATGATAAATTGAAAAGAAGATAAACGTTAAGTTTCCAGATAATCATGGAAGATCGAGAAGATAAGTAATATTTTTCACCAAAAGATATACTCGAATCAGGGAAAAAAAGGAAAGACGACTGACCTAGGAGCGATATATAAGAGAGGCCAAAGTGAGGGGATGCAGACACACAAGAAAATTCTCCGTAAACTTTTTACTTAGAAATATTTTAGCAATTTCGTTTTTCTTATCGAGCTGAGGCTCAAACTAGGTTTTACAACATAAATTGTTAGAAATAGGAAACTCGCCGACTGCTCTTAAGGCTAAATCTCTTAAATCTTGTTGTATCAACATGACGTTCTTATGGGAAAACGATTCAATAAGATCTTTATCTTTACCCGCAAATTCATATTTGATTATCTTGCGTTTTGTTATTCATAATCTGATTGGTTGTCGTAGGCTTAGCAGAAAAAAATCCGGGACGCCAGGCAAGGTAAGGTTTCTTGGCTTTTGATATACGTTATTATTTACCAGTTTTAGACCATCATTGGATCCTATTTGGAGCATTATGGAGATGGTGGAGCTTCTTCGAGTATTTGGAAGAGATATCCAGTTGTTGTTCACATTCAGCTAAGTATGAGTCGAAGTCAAGCATGACGATCGATCAACAGAGCATCCTAGATGTCGATCGACGGCTTATAGTTTTCTTGCAATGAGCTCTTTAGTAGTTTAGGGGAGAACATCTAAACTCCTTCAGAGATATGTATTGGAACTCTAACATGGTGTGTTTATTTTTCTAGCAGGGTATAAATATCCTACAAAATTAACTATCAAATTAACCCTTAAATCCTAACACACAAAATAATACTCATTCTAAGAGAGAACATGTGTGGTACTTAGGGATCGTATCAACAGAGAGCAATGGCACACAATATATTTTTTTATTTCTAAAGACTAATCTAGGTAATTATATATATTGGTAGAAAGTAATCGATTTAAGGAAATATTCCTTATCAAATGTAGATGCAATATGGAAATATAATGGTAATGTAAATATGGAAATATGATACTAAACTAACTATATGCAAATGTAAAAGGAATATTTCCATATTTAGAAATGCTACTAAACTAACTATGTGCAATCAGATTATAAATAACAAAACGCAAGATGATCGAATACGAATTTACAGATAAAGATAAAAATGTTATTGAATCATTTTCGCATAAGAACGTAATGCTGATACAACAAGATTTAAGAGATTTAGCCTTATGAGCCGTCGGCGGGTTTCCTATTTCTAACAATTTTTGCTCTAAAACCTAGTTTGAGCCTCAGCTCGATAAGAAAAACGAAATTGCTAAAATCTTTCTAAGTAAAAAGTTTTCGGAGAATTTTCTTGTGTGTCTGCATCCCCTCGCCTTGGCCTCTCTTATATATCCCTCCTAGTTCGGTAGTCTTTCCTTTTTTGCCCCTGATTCGAGAATATCTTTCGGTGAAAAATATTACTTATCTTCTCAATCTTCCATGATTATCTGGAAACTTAACATTTATCTTCTTTTCAATTTATCATCTGTGGAAATTATATAACCCATCATTTTAATCAGCCTCATTCTCGTTCGAAATCTTAAATGGGCCTTTAGTTGCGTACTAGACCTTTTCCAGACGTTTTGTGACTTGAGCGTTTTTACGATTTCTTTCTACAATATTTACATATCGCGGCATCTTATCCCCTATAATTGTTAAAGCTTGAAACCCTAGATCTAACATATTTACATTTACATTTACATCTAATTAGAATAATAGCATATTTCCATATTTAAATTATTAGCATATTTCCATAGCATATTTCCATATTTACATTACTAGCATATTTTCATATTGCATCTACATCTTCTGATAAGGAATCTTTCCTTAAACCAATTATTTCTTACCAATATATATATATATATATATATAATCACCTAGCTTATTCTTTAAAAATCAGAAATCTATTGTGTGCCATTGTTCTCTATGGATTCGATCCCTAAGTACTACATTTGATCTCTCTTGGCAAGAGTATTGTTTTGTGTGTTAGGATTAAGGGTTAATTTGATAAGTAATTGTTTAGGACGTTTATACCCTGCTAGAACAATAAAAACTCATGATGTCAAATTTCGCGCTGTTGCCGGGGAACACTAATCGCCATTAGATTTAATTTTTAGGATTTAGTCTAGGTTTGTTGTTACTTTTAAGTTACTGATTTTTCTTTTTCTTTGTTTTTCAGGTGCATGCAAACGAGTACAAGGAGAAACAAAGGACAAGAATTACTGTTCTCAGACCCACAGCAACTCTAGCGTACAATCCGCAAAGAAAGACGACAAGCATTGATCGATGGCATACATTCAGCGTCGATCAACACTTCTTTACGGACAGCATCGACCGACATCATATATCTAGCATCGGCCGACATTGATCACTTAGCATCGATCGACAGCAATTCACCCGCATCGATCGACGACAGCAGACGAGTTCAGATGGTTACGCCTATAATAGTGGTTAAGAATGAGAATGGAGACTTGCATGACCTCAACGGTCATATGCATAATGCAGCAGGTCAAAAGATAGACGATCAGAGGGCTGTAATCCATGATACATAAGCATAAGTAGACACTGCAATAGCTCAACCTGAAGCTAACGCCAAGCTGCTCAGTGACCGCTGGCTGACTACAACCGTCCAGACCAGTTCTACGCAACAGATCCGCCATTCGTCCTCCAGGTTTTGAGAGAAACAATTTTGAGATCAAGCCCGCTTTCTTCGGACTTGTAGCGCATACACCTTACCATGGGTTGCGCTACCCTATGGATCGTCTGGAGCGATTTGAGGATCTAGTGACTGCTATTAAAGACAATGGAGTCCATGAGGACGATCTTTTTTGTAAGCTCTTCAAGTACTCATTTGCTGGAGAAGCTTCATATTGACTTAAGAAACTACCACCAGGATCCCTGACATCCTGGACTGACATTAAAAATGTTTTCTTGTGTAACTTCTTTGATGACGCTAGAGCAGAAGATCTGAGGAGCAAGATTGCTACTTTTTCACAAGAACCTTCAGAGTCTTTCAGAAACTCGTGGATCATGTTTAAGTCATACCAGAGAGACTATCCACATCACGGGTTCAACGAAGTGCAGCTTCTCAGCACTTTCTTCAGAGGTATTGGATTACAATATCAGATGGCTTTGGACACAGCTAGTGAGGGAAAATTTAGCACCATAAGCCGTGAAGAATCTACGAGACTGATTGAGAATCTGGCATCTAGAAGCAGCACCAAGAACACTGGCTTTGAGAGAAGAAAATAATCTCCAGCTGTAAGCAAGGAGCAGATTGAAGAGGCCAAGGCAAAATTGGATAGTGTTCAATGATTTTTCAAGAAACAGGTTACTTTCGCAGAAGTGGAAATAATTGAATCTGGTGATATAGCCTATTTATTACCAGTGTTAGGCCATGTTATGGACTCCATTTAGGGTCTATTTTGTGTGTCTAGGCTATGTTTTAAGGTCTTTACATGTCCAGGTATGTTTTGGAGATATATGGAAATACTTGGAGTTTTTGAAACATATAGAGGAGAATAATCCGTAGCTGATCATTGTGAGAGGCGAAGTACAAGACTTTTGTCGATCAACGACACTACCTTGGCGTTGACCGACGTTACATTACCAAGATCGATCGATGTCGCAAATCTGACTTTGATCGATGACCAATTCGCAGAAAGCCGATTTCAAGCCCAAGTTAGAGACATGACACAAGATTACAAGATTACCCCTGGACGAGTTTTGACCTAGACTTTTGGGTTTTATATTTATACTTTATGTATTGCACAAAAAAAGGGTCCTGTGCCGGAGTTTTGGGTGCTAGTGAGTGTGCTTTGTTGTGTGCACCAGCACTTCATCATAGTTCTAGGATTTATCGCAGGAGATTTGTATTGGAACCCCAATGTTTTAACTATGCATTATATTCAGATTATTATTCTTACTTTGATTATGTATGAGTATTTACGAACTAGATTTAGGTTTTATTAATGGTACTGATGGATTAGCCAAACAATAGAATTGTTAGGGTTGTTATTAGATCTATTAATAGAATTGTGTTTATTGTTTGTGTTGTATAGTAGCTAACTGAAACCCTGATGATAGGATAGTTAGGCGCAAGTGAGAGCATGGTCTACTACCGGAATGTATTCTGTTGAGCTAGTTAATCTAGTGAACTTATCGAATTAGGTCATAAAGCTTGACTCAAAAAACCATCGATCGACGCAGGATCATTTCCATTGATCAACGGTCATTACGTGTAAACAAGCGAGAGCTGAGACATTGGACTTAGTCAATAGCTTAGACTCGCAGCGAGAGCTGGTCGTCTTTTACATTAGATATCAAGTTCTATGATTAATACCCTTAACTTCTATCTTCTATAATCCACTTGCCTGAAACCCTAAATCTAGCATATTTACATTTACATCTATTTAATTTATTAGCATATTTCCATATTTACATTACTAGCATATTTTCATATTGCATCTACACTCTCTAATAAGGAACATTTCCTTAGACTGATTACTTGTTACAAATATATATATAATCACCTAGCTTAACTTTAGGATAAGAAATCTATTGTGGGCCATTGTTCTCTGTGGATTCGATCCCTAAGTACAGATCTCTCTTGGCAAGAGCATTATTTTGTGTGTTAGGATTAAGGGTTAATTTGATAATTGATTTTTTAGGATATTTCAGTATTTACATTATTAGTATATTTCCATATTTACATTATTAGCATATTTCTATATTGCATCTACACTCTCTAATATGGAACATTTCCTTAGACTGATTACTTGTTACCAATATATATATAATCACCTAGCTTAACTTTAGGAATAAGAAATCTATTGTGTGTTATTGTTCTTTGTTATTTCAATCCCTAAGTACTACACCTGATATCTCTTGGCAAGAGTATTATTTTGTGTGTTAGGATTAAGGGTTAATGTGATAATTTATTATTTAGGATATTTATGCCCTGCTAGAACAATAAATAACACGCATGTCAAATTTGGCGCCGTTGCCGGGGAACATTGATCACCATTAGATTTAATTTCTAGGGTTTAGTCTAGTTTTTTTCTTACTTTCAAGTTACGGATTTTCTTTTCCTTTGTCTTTCAGGTGCATGCAAAAGAGTAACATGAGCAATAAAAGACAAAAATTACTATTCTCAGACACGCAAAAACTTGAACGTACAATCCGCAAAGAAAAACGAAAAGCATCAATCGATGGCATACATTCAACATCGATCAACACTTAATTACGTATAGCATCGATCGGCATCAGAACTCTAGAATTGACCGACATTGATCACTTAGCATCAATCGACATCATCTCATCCGCATCGATTGACGACAACAGACGAATTCAGATGGTTGCGCCTATAATATTGGTTCAGAATGAGAATGGAGACTTGCATGACCTCAACGGTCATTTGCGTAATGCAGCAGGTCAAAAGATAGACGATCAGGAGACTCTAATCCCTGATACAGAAGCAGAAGTAGAAGCTGCAATAGCTCAACCTGAAGCTAACGCCCAAGCTGCTCAACAAACGCTGGCTGACAACAACCGTCCAGACCAGTTCTACGCCAACAGATCAGCCATTCGTCCTCCAGCTTTTTAGAGAAACGATTTTGACATCAAGCCCGCTTTCTTCGGATTTGTAGCGCAGACACCTTACCATGGGTTACGACATGAGCACCCTATGGATCATCTGGAGAGATTTGAGGATCTAGTGACTGCTATTAAAGCCAATGGAGTCCATGAGGACTATCTTTTCTTTAAGATCTTCAAGTAGTCACTTGCGGGAGAAGCTACATATTGGCTCAAGCAACTACCACCAGGATCCCTGACATCCTGGACTTGCATCAAAAATGCATTCTTGCGTAACTTCTTCGATGACGCTAGACCAGAAGATCTGAGGAGCAAGATTGCTACTTTTTCACAAGAACCTTCAGAGTCTTTCAGAAACTCGTGGATCAGATTCAAATCATACCAGAGAGACTGTCCACATCACGGGTTCAACGAAGTACAACTTCTCACCACTTACTTCAGAGGTATTGAATTACAATACCAGATGGCTTTCGAAACATCTAGTGAGGGAAAATTTAGTACCAGAAGCCTTAATGAAGCCACAAGATTGACTGAGAAATTGAAATCTAGCAGAAGCACCAAGAAAACTGATTATGAGAGAATAAAATCAGCCCCAGCTGTAAGCAAGGAGCAATTTGAGAAGGTCAAGGCAAAACTAGATAGTGTTCATAGATTTTTCAAGAAAAAGGTTACTTTCGCAGAAGTGGAAGCAATTGAGTCTGGAGAAGATGAGAATGAAGAGGAATATGTAATCTACATTGATGGGAATAGTTTCCAGAGACAAGGGAATGCATGCTTCAACAAGAACTCTTATGGTTCTGGTCAAAGAAGTAACTTCAATCAAAATTCACAGCACAGACCCTTCAACAACAACATGACTTCTGGATCTTCCTACTACCATAATCCCCTTCTAGAAGGTGCATCAAGCAAGAAAGAAGCAATGGTTGACAGAGTTTTAGAGGGAGAGCTGAAGATGACTGGATTTCAATGGAAAGATAGATGGTCTGTACCTCAACCTCAACACCAAGTTTGAAAACCTCAGCACTCATGTGAGGAAACTGGAGAATCAAGTGAGACCATCAAGAGGCATGAGAGCTTTATTAATGAGAAAATCGAGGCTGGAAAAAATACCACGTCAATTCTTTGATTGATGATGATTTCTGGCATGAAGTCAAGAGAGAGAAGCCCCAAGATTGCAATTTTCATGAGGAAAATTCAGTTTCACTCGGCAATATTAATACACATCGATCGACGCCAACCGGTGAGAATCGATCGACGATGAACACCACAGACTCATTGGCTTTGTGTGAATCGACTAACATTGATCGAAACTGTTTCCGTAACATCAATCGACAGAGGGACAGAAGAATCGATCGACAATACACACATGGAATCGATCGAGAAGAGAGAAATCCAGTACGGCTACCGAACCTAAATGCGAGCTTGTTTGTACGTCCAACCATGACAATTTCGAATCAGAATATAGACACATCTGAAGCTATGGATACTGATAGAGAAGATGAGGTATACTCAAAGAAGAGGCAGAAGATCCCAAAGCATCAACGCAGAGAAGCCAATGAAAAGGACGTAGATAGTTTTGCTAAAAGAGTTTTTAAATTTCCTTTAGATATTTCTTTTGATGAAGCTTATTATACTAACAAATTGTGGATGTTCTGCTGGGAAACAAGGGAGACAGATGACAACATAGAGATAATGTTCAATCATCTCAGAGAGAAGATGAAGCAGAGAACCTGTCTAAAGAAGAAAAGTGATCTGGGAAAATTCGTGGCTCCATGCTTCATCAAAGGAAAGAAATACCCCCAACGCCCTTTGTGACAATGGATATTCAGTAAGCATTATGCCAAAGTCAATGGCAGAGGAGCTGAAGCTAAAAGTGGAACCTTCCTACCATTCCTTTATATTCATATACTGCTCAAGAGTGAATTCAGGAGGGATGGTAAAAGATGTTCCACTGCAGTTCAATAATACATTGGTCCCAAAAGACTTTCATGTGATGGACATCATGATAGATTGGAACTCTTCTCTACTACTTGGGAGAGCATTCATAGCTACCGTGGGAGCCATATGCGATATGCAGTTAAACAGGTTGTATTTATCTCTAATTGATGAAAATAGTTTTTATGAACCTGGCAAAAATAAGAACAAGGCTACCCTGATTGAATTGTGCAATGATGCAGAGCTTGTGGCCACATGTTTCTGCAATTATGAGTTCGGTGAGGAATCAGAAGAAGGATCATCGATCGACACTAAATACAACCCATCGATCGACAGCCAAACCGGTCAACAATCGATCTATTATTTTTGTCTAGGCAATGTTTTAAGGTCTTTACAGGTCCATGTACGTTTTGGAAATATATGGAGATACTTTGAGCGTTTGGAGCATTTAGAGGAGAATAATTTGTAGCTGATCATTGTGAGAGTCGAAGTACAAGACTGTCGTTGATCGACGACACTACCTTGGAGTCGACCGACGTTACATGACCAAGATCAATTGATGCCGCACATCTGACATAGATCAATGACAAATTCGTAGACAGCCGATTTCAAGCCCAATTTAGAGACATGACACAAGATTACAAGCTTACCCCTGGACGAGTTTTGACCTAGACTCTAGGGTTTTATATTTATACTTTATGTATTGCACAAAAAAAGGGGGTGCTGTGCTGGAGTGTTGGGTGCTAGTAAGTGTGCTTTGTTGTGTGCACCAGCACTCCATCATAGTTCTAGGATTTATTCGGGGAGATTTATATTGGAACCCTTGTGTTTTATCTATGGATTATTTCAGATTATTCTTTTTACTTTGATTATGTTTGAGTAGGTACCAACTAGATTTAGGGTTTATTAATGGTACTGATGGATTAGCCAAACAATTGAATTGTTAGGGTTATTATTAGATCTATTAATAGAATTGTGTTTATTTCTTGTGTTCTAGAGTAGCTAACTAGAACCCTGATAATAGGATAGTTAGGCGCAAGTGAGAGCATGGTCTACTACCCGGATTTATTTTGTTTTGCTTGGTTGCTAGAAACAAATGAGAGTTGATTTAGTTATTCTAGTGAACTTATCGAATTAGGTCATACAGCTTGACTCAAGAAACCATCGATCAACGCAGGATCATTGCCATCGATCGACGGTCATTATGTGTCAACAAGCGAGAGCTGAGACATTGGAAGTAGTCAATAAATTAGACTCGCAACGAGAGCTAGTCGTCTTTTACATTAGATATCAACTTCTATGATTAATACCCTTAACTTCTATCTTCTATAATCTACTTGCATGAAACCCTAGATGTAGCATATTTACATTTACATCTAGTTAGTTTATTAGCATATTTTTCATATTTACATTATTAGCATATTTCCATATTTACATTATTAGCATATTTCCATATTGCATCTACACACTCTTATAAGGAACATTTCCTTACACTAATTACTTGTTACAAATATATATATAATCACCTAGCTTAACTTTAGGAATAAGAAATCTATTGTGTGCCATTGTTCTCTGTGTTCGATCCCTAAGTACTACACATGATATCTCTTGGCAAGAGTATTATTTTGTGTGTTAGGATTAAGGGTTAATTTGATAATTGATTGTTTAGGATATTTATACCCTGCTGAGAACAGTAAACAACACACATGTCATCTAGAGAAGATGAGATTGAAGAAGAAGATGTAAAATACAATGATGGGAATGGTTTCCAGAGACAAGGGAATGTAGGCTTCAACAGGAACTCGTATGGTACTGGTTAAAGGAGTACATTTAATCAAAATTCACAGCAAAAGCCCTTCAACAACAACAAAACATATGGATCTTCCTATAACCAAAATCCTCCTCTATAAGGTCCGGAAAGCAAGATTGAAGCAATGGTTGACAGAATTTCAGAGGGACAGCAGAATATGACTGTGGATTTCAATGGAAAGATAGATGGTATGTACCTCAACCTCAACACCAAGTTAGAAAACCTCGTACTCATGTGAGGAAACTAGAGAATCAAGTGATGCAAACATGTGAGACCATCAAGAGGCATGAGAGCTTGATTAAGGAGAAGATCGAGGCTGGGCAAAAGCACCACGTCAATGCATTGATTGATGATGATTTCTGGCAGGAAGTAAAGAGATAGAAGCCGCAAACCAGCGATTTTCGTGTGGGAAATTCCATATCACTCGGCACTTCTCATTCGCATCGATCGACACCGACCAGAGAGAGTCGATCAACGGTGAAACCTACAAAATATGTGGCTTCGTGTGAATCAACTAACATCGATCGACACCATCCTCGTGGTATCGATTGACAGTGTGATACAGTACCCACTTGGCATCGATCGACAAGAAAGAAACCCAGTTTGGCTACCAAACATGGATGCAAGTTTGATTGTACGTCCGACCGTGACAGCCTCAAAAAGAATACAGACACATCTGAAGCTATGAATACTGATAGAGAAGATGAGGGACACTCAAAGAGGAGGCAAAATATCCCAAAACTTTAACCTAAAGAAGCCAATGAAAAGGAGATAGATAGCTTTGCTAAAAGAGTTTTTAAAATTCCTTTAGATATTGCTTTTGATGAAGCTTATTATACTCACAGATTGTGGATGTTTTTCTGGGAAACAAGGGAGACAGATGATGACATAGAGATAATGTTCAATTACCTCAGAGAGAAGATGAAGCAGAGGACATGTCTCAAGTAGAAAAGTGATCCAGGAAAATTTGTGGTTCCATGCTTCATCAAAGGAAACAAATATCCCAACGCCCTTTGTGACACTGGATCTTCTGTGAGCATTATCCAAATTCAATGGTAGATGAGTTTCCCTGAAAGTGGAACCCTCCAACGATTCATTTACATTCGTTGACTGCTCAAGAGTGAACTCAGGAGAGATGGTAAAAGATGTTCCAGTGCAGATCAACAATACCTTAGTTCCAACAGACTTCATGTGATGGACATCAGGATATATTGGAACTCTTCCATACTACTTGGGGGAGCATTCATGGCTACCTGTGGGAGCCATATGCAACATGAAGTTAAACAGGTTGTATCTATCTGTAATTGATAAAAAAAAATTATGAACTGTCAAAAATAAGAACAAGGCTACCCTGATCGAATTAGGCAATGATGCAGAGCTTGTGGCCACATGCTTCTGCGATTACGAGTCTAGTGAGGAAACAGAAGAAGGAGCATCGATCGACACTCCACCCAACACATCGATCGAAGACCTTACAATTCATTGTTTGATCGACACCCGCCCTATCAAATCGATCGACACTCAGACATCCGAACAAGTCAACCCGTATGATGGATCCTTCGACTACAACACAGCCTACCTCGAGTACGATGAAGACTAAAAATATGAAGAAAAAATTGACTACCGAGGGATTGCTATGGAAGAGGCTGGAGTTTTTCATGTTTCCCATCAACCTGGGAAATCCACATCGATCGACGGCGACCATACACCATCGATCGATACTGGGAACAAAGCAGAAACCGAGAGAAAATCATATCAGAATGCGAAAGGGAATATGGTTATCTACAACCAGATGATTTCGGTATTATGAGAGATCCAGATGGTAATGCAAGAGCTATGGATGGCAGAATTCTACATGTGACAAAGGAAAACGTGGCAGACATACTTGCAATGGCTAATGAAGCTGGGAAGCTTTTTGGTCCCTAGTCTGATTATCGGGCATCGATCGAAGGTCCACATACGCCATTGGTCGACACAAATTTGGCTTACCAAGGATACCATAGACCTTACGACGACTACGATGCAGATTACAGAGAGGAAGAGCTGATTAAGTCTCGCAGCCTGGCACTAGAAGAAGAAGATGGCTGGGTAGTGAACGCGAGACTGGGCAATCCAGCATCAATAATCGGCATATCTTGGCCATCAACGACATCAAACGAAAACCAGAACATTTACTTGGAGTAGAAGATACAGAAGATGGTTACCTCAGACCAAATAAGTTTGGAATTTTCAGAGATACAAAAGGACGTGCACGAGATCTTTATGTGAGATTTAAAAGACTCTCTTATTATGGCTAAACGATCAGGAAATCTATTTGGACAACAACAACAACAACCATCGATCGACTCACAGGTTCCAACATCGATCGACAACAAGGAGTAGAAGCACGAGCCAAACCAAACTCAACCATCGATCAACAACAAGAAGAATGCATCGATCGATACTGCTATTCCAGGAGTCCACGAGTTCTTTACATCTAACCCCTTAACTTCAGAAACTCCAGGACCGATCATTTGGATAAATCCCCTACTGATAGACGGTCGCATAGAGTATGGGACGAGAGCTTATGATGCTGATGGCAGAAGAATTTTATTTTGGGAAAAGAAAGATGAGTATGGCATCTACATATATGAGAATGGTAATGCACAAGCTCTAGACAGAAGAGTTGTGAATGTGGAAGAAGAAGATATCATGGCAGTTCTAGATAGAGCTACTATGTTTGACTACAAATACATATGTTTACCTGAACATGCAGAAAAGATCGGTATGTCTAGGAAGAACCCAAAGACATAAAGCAGAGCAGAGATTGACGATATTGTGAATGAGATCTACAAAGCTCAAGAGATGTCATTAAACGATTTCTACAGGAGGCTTGATGATGTCTACTATCCCATAGACAAGTGCCTCACCGGTTTGACTACACACATGGATGAGATGAAGCAAGATTTGAATACTGTTGAAAGACATCATGAGAGTGGACCAGATAGAGTGACATCGATCGACGGTACCATCATCCACTAGTAAAAAACAGCGCCACAGCCACATTAATTTTTGTGGGTATGGCTAATATTTCCTGCCTATATGGCGCTAAAGCCACGAAATGTCACGAAAACTAAATCGTATGTATACGCTCGTAGCAAAAATCGCGCGTGTCAAAAATCATAGCAAACTGCCACGATTTGCTACAAAATTTTCGTGGCAAGCCTTGCTACGTTTTGCCACGAAAGTTTCGTGGCATATTTCTACGAAATGTTACGAAAAATAACGTGGTAATATGCTACGATTTTGGCACGACTTCTTTCGTGACAATTTGCTACGATTTTGTAACGAACTTTTTCGTGTGTATTTGTATTTGTTTGCTACGATTTTTTTGGTGTTACTATTAAACTATTATAAAAAATTAAAAATTAAAATGCAAATATAATATCCGAATTAAAAACGAAAAGATCATAAAGCCAAAATATTAGAAACAAAAATATATTACATATTGGAGTTTTAAACATTCAATATTACATATTGAAGTTTGAAACATTCAAAATAGGGAAACAAAGAAAGTACACAAAATATTGTAAGTTATTTCATCAACTTACAAACCAAGTTCTTTTTGGCACCACCTCTCTAAGTCAGATTGGTTATTGGTGGTCATGAGATATTGTGGTTGAACTGTAGGCTGACTTTGAGATTGTGGCTGATGTTGAGAATGAACTGGAGATTGGGACTGACCTTGAGGTTGTGACTGAGCTTCAGGCTGAAATGGTTGTGCAGTTGAGGCAGTGGAAGCTTGAGCTTGGAGAGTTTGCAGAATGATGCTGAGAGTTGCTCTGTTTGCTGACATCTCCTCCTTGAAATCACTCTTGAAAGCATTGAAATCTTCCTTGACTTCAGAAATGGCTGTCTCGAAGCCAGACATGTGCATCTCCATGTCAAGGTTGCGCTTCAGTGACTCAGGGATTGACACAGAAGGACTGGTGTTCTTGTACTGAACACTGCCAATGCCATAAATTTTACCCTTCTTTGTATGTGCTCTCTGCAAAAAGAAAGGAAAAAGAAGGATAAGCAAGCATTTACTCACAGTTCAAAACTCCAATAACTAACTGAGACAATCACAAGCATTTCCATAACTAACTAAGATAGTCACAATTCCAATAACTAACCGAGACAATCACAAGCATTTGACAAGCATTTCCAATCGCAATTCAATAACTAAGTAGTAAGCTAGTAAAAAACAAATAAATACAATGAAGATGAGATATGAGATGACCTTGATGTATTCTTGGTTGAGAAGAAAGCGCTTTAAATTTGTAGCAGCAGTGGACTCAGCTTGACTGTCGCCAACTGGAGATCCTTCTTGTAACATCTCTTCGACAGCTTGCTCAACCTCCAGCACCAATTCCTCCGTACAGTCGTCTATGAATGAACCATCTTTACCCATGTGAGTCTTCCTCGCAAGGGCTGTATATGGAGGTGGTTCATCCAAACCTTCATCAACCATCTATAAGAAAGGAAACAGATGGAAATTAGACATCACTTAAGACAAAAAAAATAAGAAAAAAAACTCAAGGAAAAGTTTACCATTTTATACTCAATGCCAATGAAACATCGTGGGCCTGCACCGTGTTTGTGCATCTTCTTCCCTGTAGGAGCAGATTTACGAGATGCTGCAGCTGACTGACTCTTCCTTTTTGCTTGCTCAGTGCCATAGTTATTAACAATTGTTGCCCAGTCAGTGTCACTGATGTACGTAGGTTGCATGTTATCTCTCCCGTTCTGGCTGATGCGGCCACAGACGGTAACCTGAGTTTGTAGCTTCCATTTTAGGTAGATTTCATCATGGAATTGGTCTTTCCAGTAGTAGTGTTGCTACAAAAGAAGATAAGGCATTAGAAATAAATATTACTAAGAAAATTAACAGGCATCCGATGTTGACAAAGGGAAAAGGAGGGAAACAACGACTTACAATAAAGGCATGCCACCACTGATCTTTCTTCTCTTGTGGAACGAGTTTCCAGTGGCCACGGTCCCCAGTAGTTTCCCTGCCATGTTGCTCGGATAAACGCTTGGACTTCAGGATCAATACCGAACCTGAGACAAGTCAATGGCAAACATCAAACAAAATCATATATTAAACTCTACAGTTAACGTACTAATACACGGTTTAACTAATTCCACAACACAATGCTAACAATAACAATATAAACCATCACACTGATACACAGTGAACATCATTAACCAATACACTAATACATAGAATCTTACCACAATGCTCCATTGAGATTTTGAGGATGGAGGTGTTGCTGGTTACGTCTGGATGATGCACGTATCAGAGCATCTTCTCTTCTCCTGACATACGTGGCAGGAGCCGCAGACACTGCAGTTGAAGAGCCGACAGATGCGTGAGTTACAGCACCAGGAGGTAAAACTCCAGGAGGGACAGGCGGAGCAGAAGTTGGGGACATGGCAGCAGGCAACGAGGTTGTCATTTGAGGTCTCCCCTGTCGCATATCTGTAGACAGACAAAGAAAAGGAATATTAGGATATGAGACAAAATGGAAACCAAAAGCAAAACCAAACTTGAAATGGAAACAAGAAAAAAACGAAACTTGACGATCCAGAAACCCTACAAACCCTTGAAATCGAAACCATACAAACCCTTGGAATCAAAATTGACACCTTAGATCGAAACCCAAACCAAAATCGAAGCCCTTTTAACCCTTGAAATCAAAACCCTAACTTGACATGCAAATCAAAACACGAAAAACCCTAAATTGAAACCTGAGGTTTCGAAACACAGACGAGAGGCTCACTAACCTGGGAGCTGTAATCCGGAAGACCGCGGGCGACGACGGACTCCGTTTGAGGTTTCGGTGAGAGGAATCATCGCTGAGAGAGAGAGAGAGAGGAGTTTGAGAGAGGACGAGTTTGAGAGAGGAG
Organism: Moricandia moricandioides; assembly: GCA_905132885.1. Lineage (NCBI taxonomy): Eukaryota > Viridiplantae > Streptophyta > Magnoliopsida > Brassicales > Brassicaceae > Moricandia > Moricandia moricandioides. Next base: position 92,683 of record CAJHQQ010001141.1, read on the forward strand.
TTTGAGAGACGAGTATGAGAGAGAGGAGTGATTTGGGCTTAACTTAATCTTAAAAATTGGGTTTGGAGGTGAAATTTTGGGTTTAGAGGGCAATGGCTATTGGGTTTAGGAGGGAATATATTTAGGTTAATTTTCTTGGGGGGAAATGTAACTTAATAATTTAATTTTGGGTTTAGTTATGGTTTAGGGTTTAGTTAGGATTTATGGTTTAGATTAAAATGTACAAAAATAATAAAATCACTGTTAATTAGAATTTAAGAGTATAAGGTTGAGTCAAACAAATATATAACATAATTAAAAAAAAAACTTAAAAGGATATAGTTATGGTTTGGAATTAAGTTAATTTGTGTATGGTTACACAATATATTGACGTTTTAAAACTAAGAAATCTAGTATTATATATTAACAAATTTTAAAATTTCATGAATTCTAAATTGACTAAAAATTTCACTTATTATTTATTACAAATTTTTTATAACTTCATGAACGACAAATTTATTAAGAACTTGAACCACATTCTGAATCCGAATCAGTACAAGACTCTTGTAGTTCATCTTCGGAATCGTCATTAAGAGGAACAACTGGCGTGAAATCATAATCTGACTCATCTTCAACAATATACGACTCAATGCGCAACATCGCGCTCTGTGCAACAACTTGGTTGTATGTATCATCTTGTAACGCAACAAGACCATCTTCAGAAGTTTCTCGAACCCCTCTAGGCATAACTTTTGTACATGCCCACCAGGCGTTTGCTGATGTATGTCGTACCCGCGGATAAGGGATAAAACAAACTTGATCACAATTACCAGATAAGATAAATGGATCATATTTCTCAAACTGCAAGCGCGGAGACACATCAAGCACCGTATTGATAAGATTATCGAAGAAATTTTTCTCAACGTGCATGAAGTCCAAGTTGTGGCGAAGAAGAAGGTTATCCCAATACGGAAAATCCCAAAAGATACTCTTCTTCACCCAATTGTGGTCTTTGCTGTAGCCGTCTATAGTGGTCGCAGGTTTCTCGTGTCCATTTCCTCCACAGTCGACTGTTTTGTTCAGTCCTTCAATGTTGTTGATTCTTTCGTAGAGAACTTCGTCACCTGTCAGCCATGGTGGAGGATCATCAGTTATTGTCTGCCCTTTTCGAAACGCTTGGTCATTTCTTCTGTAAGGATGCTCCTTAGGCAGGAACATTCTATGGCATTCAAACCAACTATGTTTCCTTCCATGTTGCAACCAAATATCATCTAGAAAATATGGACAAGCTAAACGACCATTAGTCATCCATCCTGACATCATGCCGTAAGCGGGAAAGTCATTAATTGCCCACATTAGTGCGGCTCGAATCGTGAAAGTTTCCTTCTTCGAGATATCATATGCTTGAACTCCATCGCTTCACAAACTTTTAAGCTCTTCAATTAACGGCTGCAGATAGATATCAATTCTCTTCTTTGGATGTCTTGGCCCATGAACTAGTACTGATAAAACGAAAAATATTCCCTTTTCATACACATACCAGGAGGTAGGTTATACGGGGTTACGATGACGGGCCAGACCGAGTGGGCTTCACCGCTCATGCCCAGTGGATTAAATCCATCTGTTGCTAATCCTAGATAAACATTTCGACTTTCCACAGAAAAATCAGGATATACCTAATTAAAATGCTTCCACGCTGCTGCATCAGAAGTGTGATGCATTTCTCCTTCTGGCGACACATGTTCTACGTGCCGTCGCATTTGTGATGCAGTCGCCTTTTGTTGGTACATACGCTTCAACCTCTCTGTTATAGGCATATAAAACATTCTTTGTTTTCGACGTCTTTTCCCCTTCCCATGGTTCTCGTGATATCTATCTTTTCCACAAAACCGACACGCCAACAGCTCCCGATCTTCTTTCCAAAATAACATGCAATTTTCCTCACAAATGTCAATCTTGATAATAGGGAGACCAAGCGATTTCGTCAGCTTCTTCGTCTCATAATATGAACCAGGAGATCTATTTGGTTGTGGCAAAACATCTCTAAAAGTTTGTGATATCTCATCCATACATGACTCTGCCAAATTATGATCAGTTTTTACTTTCATTAAACGAGATGCCAAGTATAGTTGAGAAATACCTTCAATACATCCATCATATAGTGGTTGATTGGTGGCTTCAAAAGCTTCAAACACTCTTTCTTCATATTGCTCTTCATTGGGTTCTTCCATCAAATTCTCCAGTATATCGGTTGACCCAAAATCAAAGTAGTTTTCTCCATGGCTTGACCATACATAATAATTACTCTTGAAGCCGACTCGGTAAAGATGGCGAGATACGGTTCTTGCATGACGTTGATTTTGGTTTTGCCATGTTACACAAGGACATAACATGGTTTTTCGCTCTATGATAGAATTTTGGTTCGAGGCAAATGCAAGAAAAACTTCAACACCTTCACTAAAATCGCTTGAAACAGTATTATAAAGTGGATCAATGTGTTTATCCATCCAATCTCCATTTTGAAAATAATAAGACATTGAAGAGTCCTTTTTTTTTGGTAAAAATCGTTTTCTTAACTCTTGTTAAAATTCTTATGCTTGTTGCAATCTAAACGAACTTCATTTGTTTATATAGACAAAACCATGCCACGTTTTTGCCACGATTTGCCACGAAATTTGCTACAATTTTTACCACTTTCTGCCAAAAATCTTGCTACGATTTTGACATGAAAGTTTTTCTGGCAAGATTTTCAAATCTTTTCCCACCAAGTCAGATGGATGGGATTAATAAAGTTAGATACGATTAACCACAAAATGATGTTCGTGGCTTTTTTTTTGTATGTATCACTGCCATATGCGCATGATTTGATTGCTTTGACATAATTTTCGGTGGGGTACCCACATTTTGCTACGAAATATTTCGTGGCAAATTTTTTATTTTTTTTACCTCTAATTATTATCAAATTATTATAAATAAAGTTAGATACGATTAAAACGTAGCAAAAGGTGGCTTATTTTGACACGAAATGTCACGCTTTTTATCGAGACAAGGTAGCCACGTTATCTTCGTGAAAAATTCGTGGTTATAGTTTGCCACGATTGGTTCCGTAGCAATATTTGCTACGAATTCGACACGTTTTACCATGTTTTTCTTTTCGTAGAAAATTCGTGGGAAGTTCGTAGCTTTTGTGTTTTTGCCACGAAATGTACGTGGCAATTTTGTGGCTGTGTTGCTGTTTTTTACTAGTGATCCCGTCGATCAATACTGATTTCGAAAGACAGAAGCGCGCAGCATAAAAACAATTAGAAGAAAGGTTCAATGAGATTGCTTTTTCTCAGAGCCTGATGAAAGAAGATATATCTCAGAAATTGGAGGATATATCAGAAACTACCGCTGTCAGACTTAGAATGCTCCAGCGCAGTATTTAGAATCTACAAAGGAGAATGCATTTAGTGGAGGTTACCAAGGAGATCATAAAAATGAAAAAGCCAGAGGAGATGAAGCAATGTGAAGCTTCGTTGGTACTTTGTTTCAGAAAAGCAAAAAAGATGTAGACACTTGTTTTCCAAATGTTGATTCACCTCCATTCTAGTTAGAAAGTTTGAAGCTTCGAGATTAAGACTATAACCAATCGCTGAGTGGGAGGCAACCCACTATTTGCTAAATTGATTAAATAACTATCGATCGACACCATAGAGGCACCATCGGTCGACAATGGATTGCGACCATCGATCGACCAAACCTGCCTACCATCGATCGACACTCTCTTACATAAAGAGGTATCAATTTCTAGAGTTAAGCTATTTACTTATGATTTGATTTTTCCTAACCAATCCGGGGTGGATTACACTGGGGCCAATGTAATTTAAGTCTGGGGGACGTTCGTTAATGCTATTTTATTGTTTTTGAGTTTTATTTACTATATATATATAAGTTTTCCAAAAAGTTTTATTGAGTCAAGAAGAGGACAATGATCAAAGTTTATTATTGACTAAACACACTTTAGCACCATTCTTAGAAAGTTGTTTGCAGAGATTACTAGAGATACCGAAGTGGATCATCTTGCCACTATATCACACTTGCTTAGAAAGTTTGAAGGAACCAAAGCTGATTTCCAATACTAATGTTGACATTATTTTCTTGCATTGGGATTTGGTATACACTGGATCGGATTCCTTCTGCAAGTCTGGAAATGTAACTTAACAATTTAATTTTCGGTTTAGTTATGGTTTAGGGTTTAGTTACGGTTTAGGGTTTAGATTAAAATGTAAAAAATAATAAAATCTCTGTTAATTAGAATTTAAGAGTATAGGGTTGAGTCAAACAAATATATAACATAATTAAAAAAAACTTAAAAGATGTAGTTATGGTTTGGAATTAAGTTAATTTGTGTATGCTTACACAATATATTGATGTTTTAAAAACTAAGAAATCTAGTATTATATATTAAAAAATTTTAAAACTTCATGAATTCTAAATTGACTAAAAAGTTCACAATTATATATTACAATTTTTTTATAACTTCATGAACCACAAATTTATTAGGAACTTGAATCAGATTCTGAATTCGAATCAGTACAAGACTCTTGTAGTTCATCTTCGGAAACATATTCGTCATTAGGAGGAACAATTGGCGTGAAATCATAATCTGAGTCATCTTCAACAATATACGACTCAATGCGCAACATCGCGCTCTGTGCAACAACTTGGTTGTATGTATCATCTTGTAACGCAACAAGACCATCTTCAGAAGTTTCTCGAACCCCTCTAGGCATAACTTTTGTACATGCCCACCAGGCGTTTGCTGATGTATGTCGTACCCGCGGATAAGGGATAAAACAAACTTGATCACAATTACCAGATAAGATAAATGGATCATATTTCTCATACTGCAAGCGCGGACACTCATCAACGATTCCTGATTTATGTTTTCGAATTCCCCGACCTTCAGTTGTATCAAACCACTTACATTTAAAAACCATGGCCTTCAGTCCAACAGAGCCAAAATATTCAACCATCAATATCTCCTCGATCAAACTGTAATAGTCAGTGTCAGTGGTTCCATGAACTTGGACGCCGTAATGTTGGGTTTTCTTATTTTGGCCATGGCTATGTGTGTGGAAGCAGTATCCACGTGAATGGTAAATCGGCCAAGTTTTTTACTTACGTTGCGGACCTTGTACAAAATCCAACATCCAGAACGGAAACTCATATGTGTTACTCGCTTGCACAATCTGTTAATTAATTAAAATTATATCTATAATTGATAAGTTTCAAATTCAAATTATAAATCAAACAATATCGGAAACTCACATAGTTTTTCACCCATTCGGCCAAATGTTGGTCTTTCGCCATTTGTAGATAATTAGTAGACATATTTGGATTTCTCTCAATCATAAAATTCTCAAACATCATGTATGTTTAAAGAGATTAATAACTTCAAAAAATCATGAAAATTTAAAATTTATCGAACTACCTTTCGTAGGGTTCGAATGTATCACAATTGAGCATCATAAAAGTCTGGAGGACTTTGTAGTCGCCCATGGGAGACTAGACAGGCAACGTATAGTTGCCCATGGGTGACTAGACCCTTTGAAAAGTATAGTCGGGCATGGGCGACTAGAATCTCCACGAAGTCTAGTCGCCCATGATCGACTAGACCGTATCCTCTTCATCACTCCCTCCTTTGAATCTTGACAAAGCTGTTTCTTGTTTCCTCTTGATTGAAGTTTCCATTGAAGTTTTGCGATAAAAATCACAGGGACTTGTTTTCTCATAAAAATTTGAGTCAATCGTATAAAACGGCAACGATAACTTAAACACCAATTTTATCTCGACTATATGATTGTTTTATTATTTGCGGATCCAATATCGTGAAATCATACAAAGGTTCTAAAACGCGATAAAGGCCCACTTACAATTTTAGACAAGAATGAGCCCTTTTATAATGATGGTCTACCGGATATCCGCAGAAGATAAATGGGAAAGACAATAATTGTCAAATTTCGATATAATTATGGAAAATCGAGAAAAAGGAAGATTTTCGTGTATGGATAAACTCGAATAGGGGCAGAAAATGAAAGATGACCAACCTTGAAGACCAATATAAGAGAAGCAACGGAGAGTGACGCACACACACAAAATTCTATGCAACTTAGTGCTTAGAGCAGCTTAGGTACCTCTTTGTTTTTTGGTATCCATTTGCGACTCAATTAGGTTTTCAAATCTTAGGTTGTTAGATTGAGGGAACTCGTCGACAAATCCTGTCGCCAAGTCTTTTACCGGTTGTAAACGATCAACGCAGATTCATAATAATATATCTATTTTTCTTATTATCATATCTATTTATTTTGTTTCGTATGTTTAATCATAACTTGACTACTTGTCGTTCTGCTTAGAAGAAATCCGAGACCTCATCGAATGTTAGGTTTCTTAGATTTCCTCTGATTATGATTCAATCTAACTCATAGCCGTAACACGCTTGGTCAAATATGTCTACAGACGTTCCGGACAGTCAACCACCTCAAGATGGCAATGCCGTCGAAGACAACGTTGAAAGCACTCCAGCAGTGAACGTTTCTGTCGTTAACGTAAACGCAAACAATGCAGCATTCAAGGAGATTAAAAAGATGTTCACGACTCTCAAAAGAAGTCGTCCAAACAAGACAAGCTCACAAGTTCTCTTGCTAAAAAGATTGAAACCCTAACAGTGAGAACCAGGAGCGTTCTTCCGCATGGAACTACGAGAATCGGTGGAAGAAGACTCGAGTTCACGAATCCGTACGATAGGCCTACTAACACGCCAAATGCTTCATCTGATTGAAATACTGACAAAGCAAACCCGGCGTAGCTCAGCCAAACGCGGAAAACACTCAACCTCTCGAGCAAGAAACAGAGGCTAATGGGTTAACTTGGAACCCAACGAAAAGTCCGACCCTTCAGACGAGTACATTGACATGCATCCAAGGAGGACAAGAAGCCGCGCGGATCGGAATAACTGTCCATTCACTATACCCATAACTGAATCAGAAGAAAACATATTCTAGATAGAGCAGGAAAAGTTAGCCAAAGAGCAGGCTCGAATCACTCGCAGCAAGCGCCGACAAACTAGGAAAACTGCTGACAATGACCCTAGTGAGATGCGCGATCTCCGCGATTATATCATAAAAATGGCCGCATAATTAAAGCGGTGAAGTCCCAAATTCACCACGCCATCATTACCGCACCTGAGATCGACAGACTCCTCGAAGAAAATTCCATTCACTGCTCGTCTCACAGAAACAAGAGATTCAGATTCCGGAAAGATCAAAATCCCTGTATACGATAAAACAAGCGACCAAAAAGTGCATCTTCAGACCTTCCAGATTGCGATGGGTAGGGCCAGAGTCAGTGACAGCGAAAAGGACGCCGGCTATGGTTGCCTCTTCGTCGAACATCTCAAGGGAGCAGCACTCAAAAGGAAGGCCTCTCGTAACGACAAGTAAGTCCATCAAGAGGGGAAGACGTCCGGGGAGCGCCTCATTATGCCATCCACTCCGCGTCAGAACAAGGACGAACATCATGAAACACATGGACCCGAAACTCGACTTACGACGAAACAACATTCTTCTAGTTTCACCAAACCATAGGCCATTCCACTATGAACTGCAAAGTTCTTGGTGCAAGGCTAACAGCAAAACTGCTCGCTGGAGAAATTTCAGAGATAACAGGAAAAAAAAGACATTATCCGAAATACCGACCATCCGCCAAAAACAGATCAAACTCGCCAGCGGAAAATGGTCCTCAAGGAATTTGATCGGGCGAGAATGGAAAACATTGAAGATGGGTAGATGACAAAGGCAATGACAATAATTGTCGCAGGGTAAACATGATATCAGAGGATTACAGTACTGCCACGATACCGTCTCGTCTATAAAACCTTATCAACGGAAAGCCATGACAGTTGTGTATCAGGCCCTGCCCCGAGACTTCCCGAATAATACGACCAGTATCGAGGAATACAAGACCGTCAGAATCGTCAAAAGTCACTGTGATCCATTCGTAATCGATCTCGTGATAAGGGATCTCGAGATTGCTAGAGTCCTTGTAGACACAAGAAATACCATTGAATTTATCTTCCACGATACACTCAGAATGATAAACATCGATCTATACGAGGTCACACCAATGCCAATAGCACTCACGGGTTACTATGGCACAACGTCAATTACTCTCGGATCGATCAAACTCCAGGTCATGGCAAAATAGGTCACCAGGAACGTCAACTTTGCGGTCATCGACAACCCAGTCATCTATAACGTTATCATTGGAACGCCTTGGATAATCTCTATGGTGGCAGTCCCGTCAACATATCACCTGGGCATCATGGTTCCGACCTCGAACGGAACCAAAGAAATTTGGGGATGCCAATAACAGTCGCGCCTTTTCTTCCTGGCCGAACATAAGATGAGGCAAATCATGAAGAAATCTATGGTTAAACCCAAACGCACGAAGATAACTCAGTCTCCGACTGAAAATGCTTCTGAAGAGCACAATCTATAATCGTCCACCCGACCAACGACTTCGGATAAAGAAAGAAATCGAGCTACCAAGCCTAACGCCTTAACCCAACAGAGGAGATAAACCCGGAAGAAGTAGTCGATCCAGAAACAGTCATTGCGATTATGGCGATCGGCGCAGCAGCAATCGTCGAGTAAAAATGCTTGCGGCACAAATTGAACTACAAGACAGCTTGATCTCCGAAACCGTTACGTAGGTAACTCGTCGCAAGAAGAGTTCAGCTAATCCCCCTATCTCAAAATTGCGGGAGGGGGGGAGGGGGTGTTCAAGACCTAAAATCAAAAGCCAAGGTAATGTCTTCAAGAGGTTAGGGGGGGGGGGGGAGTTGGTATGTATTCGTATAGTCTTATACTCCCACCTTTTAAAATATTTGCCTCTATAGTCGATATTTTTAAAAATTTCTGACAATAAGAAAACACAATACGAAAATTCTCCCAAGTCTCTTTTTACCGCTTAAAATAATTGGTATCCCAAATTACTTTACGGCTATGATAACAATTTGTTAAGAAACGCCTAGGTACAAAATATGGTTATCGTATAACCAGGAAACAAAAATCTAATGAATAACCAAGTCATTAAAAACCAAGCAAAATCTGAGTGCTTCCAAAAGCATCTTTCGGACGACACATAAATCTTCATTCCAATAATTGAATATCTTCGAAGCCCGAAAAACGTTTCAAAAAACGATACACTAAGGAAACTTACGACCGGAAAAACACTTCTCAAAAACCAACTACATAAATGACTCTCGTATACACGGTCAAAAATAACCTCCAACCGAAACAATAAACCCCATTCTCAAATATATTTTTGAAAAATAAAAGCAAGACGTCACAAGAAAACGTTCGAAAATATTGTTTCAAACTCGAAACAAACCACCAAAACAGTCCATATGTGACTATAAATTAACAATTCACTAATAAGAGCATACTCTCTCTTTCTTATATCACATTCGTCGATTGACCCCGACAAGGACATAAACCATTCTGTAAATAGATATTTAGACCTCCTCTCATAGGATAGGTCCTCATACATCTGACACAAGAATAATAGCGCACTATAAAAGAAATCTGAAATTTTGTTCAGTACTTCCAGACGACTTCAAAATTGTCTTTGGAAAGATGCTTGGTTTCCGATCAATGTAAATCATATAAGCCGAGAACTTAATATTTAGACGGAACCAGGTAGAAACCTAAATTGGGTATCAAAAGCCGAATAGTCACAACAAACCCTAAAACCGATTGTAAGCCTAGGTATTGCCCTAAACCCAGCAAACTGGTGTCAAACATCTCAAGCATAGTATCTAACTGATACGAGATCCCAAAACTTGTCTCTTCGCTTACATTCGTATGTTGATAAAAGCCGGTGATGTAGCTTGTATTATGCACTCTCAAATTAACCCCTTAAGCTACTTTTTACCCTCTCAAATAAGAAGTTTAGTTCTAGTACTTAGGGATCGAATCCAAAGGGAGCGTGGGCACACAATAGACTATAGATGTTTAGATTAAGCTAGGCAAACAATTAATTAAAGAAGTAATAGTAGAGAAGCATGTAATTGGTTTGATAACAATAAGATGAAATAGCTAGGTCTAGGGATTTATCAATCAATAGATTCAACACTCAAATCAAGGATGCTAAGGGTTTTATAGATCAAATTCTAGAACTCGAATTCAATAAGCAAGTAATCCAGCTCTCACATGCAATTACTAATCAGATGCCTAAGTTCTATGTTCCAGCTCTCGCATGCATACAAGGATCGAGCGTCGATCAATACCCAAGCATTGGTATCGATCGATACTACCTCAGACAAGCATTAACACACATCGATAATGTTCAACTAGATCCTAGACCACATCTCGTATGCGCCTAGATATCTAATCCACACAAGGCTCGTGTTCCATTAATTAATTGCACTCTCGTGCCTATCAATTGTCCTATGATTCTAGTTTCAAGGAATCAGTCTCACTTTCGTGTTATTCCACTACTCTAGATCCTAGTATTACAAGCCACCCTGGTGTAGAGATCTATAGATAACCTAGAAATCCTATGACTATCAGTTACACATTAAGAACATGAAATCCTTAAACCTAACAAGATGCTAGTCTGAATAAAATATATATACATAAATCAATATAAAACCAAAGGATTTCCAATCAATCTCTGAAGGAGGATTGATTTTCCCTCCAAAACGTAAGACAAAGAATAAAATAAAGCTTAGCTGTCAACAATGGCTTAGAAAACTATATAAATTAGATCTAAACTCGTGTAAGGATATTTTGGTAACTTGCGAAGACATCTGGGTTTAAGTCGGTCATAAAAAAAATTCGGGCCTGTCTTCTGGGATCATCGTAGATCGACGGCCACCATCGATCGACACCAAGCCTTGGCCGTCGATCGACATTCGTTCATTTCTTGACAGTTTCCTGTCACGAGGCAGAAAGACCACGCTTCAGTAAATCGGGCATAACTTTAGATCCAACCGTCAGATGGACATGAAACCGGTGTCATGGAAAGCTAACTCAAAGATCTATCTTCTGTCAAAATTATCAGCTCAATCGCCCTTGGGAACGTCTCCATCCATAGCTAAACATCTGACCCATCTGCGGATTTCTGCATCTCAAAAAGCTCCAGAGTTATCCAAGTTCTCCAGAACGTACCTGAACCTGAAAATACTCTAAAACATACTCCAAACACATAAAATAGACTCAAAATAGGTCTGATATAATGGCACAATAGTGGTAAATATCAGGCCCTATCAACTCCCCCAAGACTTAACCTTTTGCTTGTCCTCAAGCAAACGAAGCCTGGGAAAGAGGTTTTAAAAGGCAGAGACACACATAATGTCTAAGTATAACTATCACCCTACTTTTTTGTAACCACATCCTATCAAGTAAATCACAGAGAAACTTTATATACCCTATCCTAGTATAGAAACCAAATCCATTCTACCAACAACGTAGCGAATACTAGTCTGACTCGCCCCTCTACTGATTTCATTTCTTTGCATAAAATAAAGTGCAGGTCTTACCTTGGGAGTATCAATCAAAGGACATATGGACTCTTACCCCTGCAAGTATCTGAGCACGCATGTAGTCTTTTTTTTATTCCTTTCCTCTTACTCTTCTCACTCTTCTCAGTCGATGTCTCCCTTCTTTTGAGGGTATCATTTTATTTTTTTATTCGACTAAGATATTTGGACAGGTTTCCATGAATCAAGCCCTAATGGTTTTTGTCACAAGATCCTGTTTAGTTCTTTTTGACCTTTATCTCTTTCTAGTATCATATGAATCAAGCTTTAATGGTAGTAGCCGCCAAATCCTTTTTGATTCCTTTTTTATCTGAAGGGGAGAGAGAGGGGAATCAAAAGCACACAAACTTTTACCTTCAAGACCTGCAGAAGGAATCCGATCCAGTGTATACCAAGCTCTAAAGCAAGCTAATAATGTCATGATTAGTGTTGGAAATCAGCTTCGGTTCCTTCAAAATTTCTAAGCAAGTGTGATATAGTGGCAGGATGATCCACTTTGGTATCTCTAGTAATCTCTGCAAACAACCTTCTAAGAATGATGTGAAAGTGTGGTTAGTCAATAATAAATCTTTATCATAGTCTACTTCTTGAATCAATAAAACGTTTTTTAAAACTTATATATATAAATCAAAATCAAAAACAAATAAATAACATTAGAGAACCTCCCCCAGACTTAAATTACACTGTCCCCAGTGTAATCTGTCCCGGATTGGTTAGGAAAAATCAAATCATAAGGAAATAGCATAAATATAAAAATTAATACTTCTCTCTGTAAGAGGATGTCGATCGATGGTAGGCATGTGTGGTCAATCGATGGTCGCGATCCAACGTCGACTGATGGTACCTCTGTGGTGTTGATCGATGGTGGACTCATGTAGTTTGTAAGAATAAAATAAAACTCTTAATAAATAGTAGTATAAGTAAAACTTAAATACAAATTTACCAAACAGTGGGTTGCCTCCCACTCAGCGCTTGGTTATAGTCTTAAGCTCGACGTTTTGGAATTCTGATTCAGTCCGGATGAGAAGGAGAACTTGCTCCAAAACATCCCTCAGTGTCTCTCTTCCTCATTTTGTTGATGTTGTTGATAAAAGCTCTTGCAGAAGCTTCCCATTTGTCTTTCATCTCTCAATCACATAGCACTCTAACCTTGGTAAAATGTTGCATACTTCCTTTGCAGCACGTCCTATACTCAAGACTTCCCTCATAACATCGCGAAGGAACGGATGACAGGAAATCTGTATCTACCTTCCTTTTCTTTTTCTTCTTCTTTTTTCTTGGACCTTCCCTCAGACTTAGGGTTTTCAATCACAGGTTGCTCTAAAATCTGGAGAGTGTCGATTGACGCTATTAGGCGAGTATCGATCGACGGCAATGCTGGTTCTGTGGTTTCACGGTTTGAATCAGATGCAGGTGTTGGATCTTCAGACGTCTCTATCCATGAAATAAACCCCGCACTTTTAGTCTTTCCCACAGGATCGTAGAAGACATTTTCATCAACATTAGCAATGCGCATCTTATTCTTCTTGAGATCACAAACTGACGCTACTGTAGCCATGAAGTCTCTTCCAAAGATAAGAGAAGATTCTCGACCTGATTTGCTTCCAAAAACATGAAATTCCACAGGAACAGTGCATTCACCCATCTCCACTTTAACATTATTGATCATGCCTACTAAGTTTACCTTGGAGTTATCCGCGAAAGTGAAGCTATCTTGAGAAGGTTTCAGCTTTAGTCCTAACAGCTCGGCAGTATCCTTGGCCATGATGTTGACTGCAGATCCAGTATCACATAAGGCGTATGGGAAATTGGTGTCATGTATTCAGCAGGGAGTCAGAAACTTCCCAGGATCTTGTTCCTTTTTCAGTGTATTCTTGGATTTACGGCTGACCATATTAAGCAGCAACTCAATGTCCTTACCCGTCTCCTTGCTCTCTATGAAGAAATTACCAAGTCTGTACTGGTGATATGCATCCTCAAAAGACATCCTTAGGGACCCTCTCCACTCTCTTTTGAAATCCAGCAAGTTCAGCTTTGTTAGCTTCTCTCTTCTGAGGTGTTTGGGACCATAGGGTTCTCTAGATCTCACTCTCTTCTTTGGACTTCTTTCTTTTGTTGTCTGCTTGTCTGTGGCAGATTCATGTTCGACCAGATGGTGTTGATCAATATATGGTCTGTACCGTCGATCGATACTGTCAATGAAAGAGGTTTCAGCTGGAATTAGTTGCCCTTGTTCTGGTGCATCGACATCCTGCCGATTGGTGGTCACTGTTGGCCTTTCTGATGAGCGGTGTGCATTATGGCTAGACATGGGCATGTGTCGATCGATGCTCATATGCTGTCGTCGATCGTTTGTCGCCCGATGATGTCGATCGATGTTTTCATGTCGGTGTTGATCGATGGAGTCCGTTTTAACACAGTGAGGGTTGGGAGGAAGCGAGTGTCGTGTGGCGAAGTCTTAGTGGCTCTCAATTTTCACCGTTCCTACGTACTCTTCTATGGGTGTCGATCGATGCTCATCTGATGGTGTCTATCAACACCAGTGCAAGCTGCCAAAGGTCATAGAAATTTCAACTAGAAAAGCACCTTCTTCCAGCTTCTCATGCTCGATTACTTCCCCAAAGTCATTATCTAAAATGACATCAACCTGGTGCCTCTTGCTCTCCCCAGATTTCCCTTTAACTAGAGCTTCTTTCCTCTTCAGAGCTTCTGTTGTCTGAGAATTATGGGTGTTAGCATCCTGACATGGGTGTTCATGGCTTCTAATTTTCCATTCATCTCTTTATGGGTAGAATCAACGAACAGATTTAAGTATGCACTCATCTTGTGCTAAATTTCTATGGCTCATTCCATCATAGATTCCATCCTCTGAATATGGTCCTGAAAACATATTTCATTTATATGATTCTCGTCCTCTTCTGCACCCTATTCCACCAACGAGACTTCATGTAAAAAATCAATTTTTTTCCTCGACCTTAATGATCTTGTCATTTTTCGTAACACCTGATTGCATTCTGTGAGTATCCATATTCCTAATACTGTTGCTAGACACAAAGTTCTGAACACTCTCCTAGCTTTCTCTGGAGTCCTAGTCCCAAAGTTCCCTTTGCTTGCCTGATCCAACATTATATGATACTGCGCATCAATACCTTTGGAAAAGAATCCCAGCAGTTGAACCTCCGTGAAACCATGATGTGGACAATCTTTTTGGTCCCCCTAAATTTGTCCCAACAGCTTCTAAGCCCTTCAGTAGGTCCCTGAGAGAATGTCAAAATCTTATCCCTTAGCTCTTCGGTCTTTGCATCATCAAAAAATTAGTCATAAACGCATTCTTGACATCATCCAGGGTAGTGAGAGATCTTGGTGGTAGAAGTTTCACCCAAACAAATGCATTTCCTCAAAGCGAATAGTTGAATAACTTGAATACAAGATAGTCTTTAGTTTCTTCAAGCTCCAGGATGCTATAAATAAAATTTTCTAGTTTTTCAATGTGGTCCAAGGGAACTTCATGGGGAAGGCCATGAAAAGGGTGCTCGCTCACATGAGTAAAGTATGCAGGTCTTATCTGGCCGTTGACCCCCAGGATTTTTCGAGGTTGAATCGCATACCTGTTAATATAGGATCGAGTAGGCCTGATCAACTCTGATATCGATCGGTTTCAAGGATTACAGCCCCCAGTGGATCTAATTTCTGACCTGCTGCATTACACAGATAACCCTCAGGGTCATGCATGTCTCCATTTCCATCCCTAGTCAGAATAAATGCTGCAACCATCTCTCCTCGCTGGTTACCGTCGATCGATGTTTGTCCAAGAGTGGTGTCGATCAACTTCGAATTGTTGTTGTCGATCGATGCTAGACGTTTCTCTCTGCGGATGGTGCATTCAATAACTGATGGGTCTGAGAAACGTAAGTCTTTTTCCTTGTTGCTCGTGGTAATGCTCTTCATGTACCTGAAAGACAAGGTAAATTTTATGTAAGTAACGGAAACAGAAAATAAAAACCTAGACTAAACCTATTAATCAAATCTAGTGGCGATCCTCGCTCCCCGGCAACGACGCCAAATTTGATGTAGCTTTATTATGCACTCTCAAATTAACCCTTTAAGCTACTTTTTACTCTCTCAAATAAGAGGTTCAGTTGTAGTACATAGGGATCGAATCCACAGGGAGTGAGGGCACACAATTGACTATAGATGTTTAGATTAAGCTAGGCAATCAATTTTATTAAAGAAGTAATAGTAGATAAGTGAGCAGGTGATTGGTTTGATAACAATAAGATGAAATAACCAGGTCTAGGGATTTATCAATCAATAGATTCAAAACACAAATCAAGGATGCTAAGGGTTTTATAGATAGAATTCTAGAACTCGAATTCAATAAGCAAGTAATCCAGCTCTCGCATGCAATTACTAATCAGATGCCTAAGTTCTATGTTCCAGCTCTCGCAAGCAAACAAGGATCGAGCGTCGATCGATAACAATGTTTGGGTATCGATCGATACTACCTCAGACAAGCATTAACACACATATAGATAATGTTCAACTAGATCCTAGACCAACTCTCGTATGCGCCTAGGTATCTAATCCACACAATGCTCGGGTTCTGTTAATTGCACTCTCATGCCTCTCAATTGTCCTATGATTCTAGGTTCAAGCAATCAGTCACACTCTCGTGCTATTCCACTACTGTATATCCTAGTATTACAAGCCACCCTGGTGTAAGATCTATTGATAACCTAGCAAGA
The DNA here is from genome assembly GCA_905132885.1 of Moricandia moricandioides. Taxonomy (NCBI): domain Eukaryota; kingdom Viridiplantae; phylum Streptophyta; class Magnoliopsida; order Brassicales; family Brassicaceae; genus Moricandia; species Moricandia moricandioides. The sequence continues at coordinate 108,994 of CAJHQQ010001141.1, forward strand.
TGATTACTCAGACATGGGAGCAATAACACAAATCATCGTCTGAATAAATAATAGATATAGAAATCAATATAAAACCAAAGGATTTCCAATTAATCTCAGAAGCAGAATTTATCTTCTCTCCAAAACTTAAGAAAATAAAATAAAATAAAGCTTAGCTGTCAACAATGGCTTAGAAAACTATATAAACTAGGTCTAAACTCGTGCAGGGGTATTCTGGTAAATTGCCATGACATCTGGGATTAAGTCGGTCATAAAACAAGTCGAGCCTGTCTTCTGGGATCACCGTCGAACGACACCAAGCCTTGGCCGTCGATCGACACTCGTTCATCTTCTCGACAGTTTCCTCTCGCGAGGAAGAAAGACCACGCTTCAGTAAATCGAGCATAACTTTAGATCAAACCGTTAGATGGACCTGAAACTGGTGGTATTTGATAGCTAACTCAAATCTCTATCTTCTGAAAAAAAAACTCAGATCAATCGCACAGTGGGAAGGTATCCATCCATAGCTAAACATCTGACACATCTGCGCAGTTCTGCATCTCTAAAAGCTCCATAAGTACCCAAGTTCTTCAGAACGTACCTGGACCTGAAAATACTCTAACACTTACTTCAAAAGCATATAATATAATCTAAATAGGGCTGATATCATGGCGCAATAGTGGTTAATATCAGGCTCTATCAGCCGGTAAACTAAGTTTTCCAATACTCGCACGTGAAACAAACAACGAGCAAAACGATTCTTCATAAAGTTAAATACGAGATGAAAATCGTATTTTTTTTAATTTTACATTCACATTACTACTCATACACTATTTAAAATGAAACATATTTCATTAAAGAAAATCCGTAGAGCAGCAGGGATTCAAAGCCACACATGGCCAGTCCCGATAAGTCTAACGGCCATAATTGGCCAAAATGATAACATAAGCATAACATAGGGAACACATTCCCTTAAAAACATGAATATCGTTCACGGATCAAACTCATAGTTCCTATACATTAACCTTCCGATCGAGTAATCACTAACTCTCAGTGGGTCCACGCACTGCTCAACCTCGATATCCTCTCCTGGAGCGGCAGGACCAACTTCGTACAAATCAGAAGAAAAGAGAATCGGTGTCTAGTGCTCCCAAATCTTCATATCTATCTGAGGGATCATCGATTCCATGCTGGAAAGGTCGGCTAGATGCCTTGAAAACATCTCTCTGCGGTCTTGAAGTCGTAGTTGTGGGAACCAAAATTTGTAATGTCGATTTCTGTAATCGGAAGAAAGCAAAGAAAACCCTAACTTTCCCTAAGACATCGGATTTCTGCTGAGCCTACGACAACTGATCAAATTATGAATAACAAAACGTAAGATAATCGAATATGAATTGCGAGTGAGAAGAAAGATCTTATTGATACTTCTTTGCGTAAGGACCCTGTGATGATACAATAGGTTTCAAGAGCTTCAGCCACCAGAGATGTCGGTGTATCCCTAGTTATAGCACCTAAATCGTAAACCTAGTTTGAGTCGCAGCTCAATGACAAAAACGATATTTTTAATAGTTTTTCTAAGTGCTAAGCTTCTGAGGTTTTTTCTTCTCTCCTATGTCCCTCTCCTTGCTTCTCTTATATAGGTCTTCAAGGTCGGTCGTCTTTCCTTTTTCTGTCCCCGATTCGAGTCTATCCTTCTGTGGAAATATACCTTATCTTCTAGTTTTTACATAATTATCTGGGAATTTGGACAATTATATTCTTTTCCATTTATCTTCTGCAGAGATCTGGTAGACTATGGTTATAGTTGGGCCCGTTCTCGTCTAAGATCGTAAGTTGGCTTTTATCGGGTTTTATACCCTTTTGGGTCATTTTGCTATTTTAGCTATTTTTTACAATTTGTTTCGAAGAAATTTTCCTTCGTATGATTACAAAATGCTGGATCCGGAAAATAATAAACCAAATGTATAGTCGAGATTAAATTGGTGCTTAAGTTAACAATTATCATTTTATATTATTGACTCTGAGTATTACGAGAAAACAAGTCTTTGCGACTTTATCGTAAAACTTCAACGGAAACTCCAATCAAGAAAAACAAGGAACAGCCTATTCATGATTTAAAGGAGAGAGTGATGAAGATGATACGTTCTAGTCAACCATGGGCGACTAGACGTTTGCATGCGTCTAGTCACTCATGGGCGACTAAACTTTACGCAGAGTCTAATCGCCCATTGGCGACTAGACATTGTGTTTCTAGTCGCCCATAGGTAACGAGACTTGGTGGTGAGTCTAGTCGCCCACGGGCGACTAGACGTTGTGTTCGTCTAGTCCCCCATGGGCGACTAGACTTTGTCGCCCATGCCCGACTAGATGTTACATGTCTAGTCCCTCATGGGCAACTAGACTTTGGGAGAATGTAGTCGCCCATGGGCGACTAGAATTTGTCATGGTTCTAGTCGCCCGTGGGCTGCTAGACGCAACGTTTAGCCGCCAATGGTAAACTAGACTTAGGATTGACTCGGTTGTTCCCTCGATTGCCCGTCTTGAATAGTAAACCGGGATGAGATGGGTTAGGCGATGAGGAGCTTAGATACGAGGATTTCTTGCTTTCCTTTCACTGATTGAAAGATAACATTTTTTTGAAGTAACTTTCGTTCATCGATTTCGTCGTGACCATTTTGACTCCAACAGTTACCCCCCCAGCTTGCAATAATTGCCAAAGTTTACTTGCAAGATGTTAGGTGTGATAGGTAAGTTAGGCGGATGGCATCACCCGATATCAGAACTCAAACATCGACCGACGACTACGACATAGCATCGATCGACGAACACCTACCCCCATCCATCGACGACAGAAGACGAGTTTAGATGGTTGCGCCTATTGTAGTTGTTCAGAATGAGAATGGAGACTTGCGTGATCTAAACGGTCACCTGCGTAATGCAGCAGGTCAAACGATAGACGAACATGGGGCTGTAATTCCTGATACATAAGCAGAAGAAGACGCTGCCATAGCTCAATCTGAAGCTAACGCCCAAGCTTCTCAGCGAACACTGGCTGATTACAGCCGTCCATACCAGTTCTACGCCAATAGATCCGCCATTCATCCTCCATCTTTTCAGAGAAAATATTTTGAAATCAACCCCGCTTTCTTCAGACTTGTAGCGCAGACACCTTACCATGGATTGCGACATGAGCACTCTATGGATCATCTGGAGCGATTTGAGGATCTAGTGATTACTATTAAAACCAATGGAGTCCGTGAGGGCAATCTCTTTTGTAAGCTCTTCAAGTACTCAGTTGCTGGAAAAGCTTTATATTGGCTTAAGCAGCTACCACCATGATCTATGACATCCTGGACTGAAATCAAGAACGCTCTCTTGCGTAACTTTTTTGATTACGCGAGAGCAGAAGATTTGAGGAGCAAGATTGCTACTTTTTCACAAGAACCTTCAGAGTCTTTCAGAAAATCATGGATCAGGTTCAAGTCATACCAGAGAGACTGTCCAGATCACGAGTTTAACGAAGTGCAGATTCTTAGCAATTTCTTTAGAGGTATTGGATTGCAGTATCAGATGGCTTTGGACACGGCTAGTGAAGGGAATTTCAGCACCAGGAACCCTGAAGAAGCTACTAGATTGATTGAGAATCTGGCATCAAGCAGTAGTACCAAGAACTCAGATTTTTAAAGGAGGAAATCAACCCTTGCTATGAGCAAGGACCAGATTGAAGAAGTCAAAGCAAAACTGGATAGTGTTCAGAAATTATTCAAGAAGCAGGTTACTTTTGCAGAAATAAAAGTGATAGATTCTTGAGAAGATGAGATTGAAGAAGAAGATGTGAAAACATCGAAGGGAATGGTTTCCAAAGACAAGGGATTCCAGGTTTTAACAGGAACTCTTATGGGAATGGTCGAAGGAGTAACTTTAATCAGAGTTCACAAAGAAGGACCTTCAAAAACAACAAGACTTATGGATCTTCCTACTACCAGAATCCTCCTCCAGATACTCAAGAAAGCAAGATCGAAACAATGGTTGATAGAGTTTTAGAGGGACAGCAGAAGATGACTTTGGATTTCAATGGAAAGATAGACGGCATGTACCTCAACCTCAACACCAAGTTCGAAAACCTCAGCACCCATGTGAAGAAATTGGAGAACCAAGTGATGCAAACAAGTGAGACTATTAGGAGGCATGAGAGCTTGATTAAAGAGAAAAAGAGGCTGGACAGAAGCACCACATCAATGCATTGATGGATGATGATTTTTGGAAAGAAGTTAAGAGATAAAGGCTCCGAGACAGCGATTTGCGTGTGGAAGATTCCATGTCACTCGACACTTCTCATCCGCATCGATCGACACCAAGCAGTGAGCATCAATCGACGGTGAAGTCTACAGAATCAGTGGCTTCGTGAGAATC